>JAQGBJ010002780.1:0-15054 GCA_034698345.1 Sphaeridia pumilis
CCTTCAAGGTTCCAAATTTTCTTCAAAGCCCAACAACCGATACATTAAAAGAAAGAAACTAAAAACATTCAAAAATAAAGTGGATCCAAATTATGACCTGGAAGCTTATGACAACAGATTAGCTTTCGAGAAAAGATGCAGCAACGACCAGCCTTGCAAAATTGTGTAACTTTTTTGCGCTACTTTTATTGATGGAAAGTCCCAGATTAGTTCTTCTCGCTTTATATGCACAAATTTTACAAGCGGCATGGTGAATCCCTTAAGGGGCTGATTTTTTCTCAACCTGATTTAAAACAGGGAGATTACAAACGTTTTTTCGATTCCAGTCGGACAAATTGCATAGACGCAAGCTTCAAAATCCACAACCCTCTTGAAATCGAGTCGGTATCCGACCTACCGGAGTACTTAAAAATCTTTTGCAGTATACACTTGTGAAATTTCATTCTCGATTGTTTATTTCAGCGTCCCAAAAACATGGGGCGATCACCGTCTCAAAAACATGGACATTGGAACTCTTGGACTCTGGAACTCTTGGGCATTGGAAATGCCGCATGAAGACACCGATTTGATTCGACCTGCAGCCTTCTGTCAATCCAATGATAACCTTGGTTCAGTTTTATGATAATGCAGGTGTGGTTTTCAAGCTATGTGTCACGTTTACATTGAAAAACATGTTTAAATTTTCCAATGCCTATCTTCTCGAAACGTTTACTCATGAAATGTTTCGCCATCCTGACCATGAGTTTGACAAACTGGAGGAGAAGTTACAACTTGACGTTGTGAGGTTTGATAACAGTAACTTTAATGACTGAAAACTTTCGTTTCTTTTCGCAAATACAACTTGTAGGTGAAAAACCCACTGTGTTTTAATATTCAAATTACTTTTGTCGATTCAGATTGTATAACCATCAACAAAAATATTTTACTCAAACCTACATTGAAGGTCACAAAGAAAAGCACTAGGTTCACCAAGCAAACTCACGTCAAATTAGTTCATGCACTTAGCCATTTCCTACTACTGTGACAGTAAGCCAACTCAACCTGCCAAAACTAAAAGGTGAAGAAAATGTCATTCTTTCAGTCTCTTGTATGTCTCTTGAGTAATTCAACAAACATGAATTTTGAATCAAGCGAAAAGTGCCCGTCACTCAGCCGCCAGGTGTCGGTTGACTTGACTCTTTTCTTAAAACAGCAGAAACACCAAATCCAACTGTGACTTGGCAACACTGCAGACACTTCTTATTTCCAGCAAATTTATGTAGCATTTGCCATTCTGCTGCCATACCTACAACATTTTTTTGTACATCTCCCACCATAAGGTTGGCTCATGTCCCTGCTGCTGATTGCAAGCTTCTTGTAAAAGTAGCCCAAGTCCTGGACAACCTTCTCCGACATTCTCGCCGTAAAATCGGTAAAGAGAGCGCACAAGACGCCGAACAAGAAAGTAAACGGAAATTTTAGCAAAGAGTGATAGCGGCCAAAAGTGAAATGTGTTCTTCTTCTTCTCGGAAAGTGTGTGTTTAAAAAGCTTTCTCTCTTCTTCTTCTTTTACTTGAAGTAGCAGCCGGTCCGTTTCCGCTTTTCAAAGATGAGAGCCGAGCCAAGAACACCGCCGCGAATAGTAAAGAATTCTAGAATTCTACTTCTGCAACCCGCTTTTTGGACCAACAAGACGAACTAGAAGCATGCAATCTCATCATCGTTCCTTATATTCCTTGTACTAGCTTCTTCCCAAGTAAGTAGCGGAACGAGCTTTCTCTCTTGTTGTATGTACGTTCGCCAGCCTCCTTCTTCCCCATGGAGAATCGGCAACTTTCTCCACTGTCTGCGTGGAAGGCCGCTGGAGAAAAGCCCGTTGGAAATGGCCGAGTTGCAAAATAAGATAAGCGCCGCCGAATACACACAGGACATTGGAATTGCAAATCGGCCATCCAAGTAGCTAACGTTCTATGTACAAGACACGCGGGCTTCTAATAGCACACGTTCACTCTACGTTTACGTTCATGTCTACGAGAGGAACAAGCGATCCCGTTGAGTTTTGTGCTCTCAATGAAATATATTCGAGTTTTCCAGAGAAGAGAACATTGGAACATTGCGTAATAGGCTCTGCGGTTTCCTTCCTGAATCATGACCGCGGAATTCGTATTTGCCCCCAGCGAAAAGTGGAATGGCGAGAGAAGGGGATATCTAGCTGGAAACCACACGTTTTTCAACAGTTTCAGATCGGGTTTCACACAGCCTTCCCTGTTTTGCTTCGGCATGGAAAAACGATACCGGATGAGTTGCTGGGACACATGGAATTCCATGATGGAATCGAGTCAAAGAATTAAGCTCCACAATTTCTAATTCCATTAGACTCTAAACCTATTTGCAAGGAATATCTCTTCTTCCGGCTTCCACATTTTTTTGCATTTGTATAAGGGAAAAACATTTCTGTTTTTTTATTACTACCCGGGATTTTTTATGAAGAAACCAAGCCTAAGGCGGGGTAGGAAAAAATGCATTTTTGCACTTATATCTACTACAGCTGACTAAAAGAGTAGCATTATAAGGCTTTTTAGTACTACCATTCTGAATAAGGACGAGTCATAAAAAGATTTTTATTGGCTTTTGGTTCCTAGAACTTCCAGTTCCTGGTACACTTTAAGAGAAAACATGGCAGAATCCATAGAGTTGTGCGTGCATTTCAATGGCTCTTGGTTAGGTGGAAAAGAGATGATGCGCGCGGGAGACTTTAATTTGAAAGGGACTCTCATCTTTTTCTCTCTTCTCTGTCTTGTATGCCCTGAGGCTATTATGAGCGAAAACGGTTTTTGTTTTTCACAAAGCGGGAGAACCATAACAACACTTTCAGCCTACATTCTATTCTGTAAACCTGTAAACCATTTATAAGCCACGCCCCTCGAAGCGTTTTTTCCGGCCCGTGTGTAATTAAAGCGTGCCCTCCGGGATCATCTCTTTTCTCTATGGTACATGTTCAAACCGTCACATGAAACGGAAACAAGTTGTCCGAGATGGAGTGAATGAAATTCAGCTAGTTTCTCGTCCGGCAGCGCTCACTTTGAGCTCACAGCATGAGAAAAATATATACAGCAGGTCTCTTTTGAGATCGACTCCTAATGATAATGAGATGATACTTTTAGAGACGACTAGCATTTTTACCCGGAGTTACCCGGGCGAAGCCCGGGTAACTTGGATCCGGGCAGTAGTAATTGGCTCCAATCTCAATGAAATCTTATTGCCTCATTAGGACCTAGACTGGGCTATGAACTAAACGGATTCACCGGGCTAGATCGTTTCTAGACTACCCGGGCTTTAGGGAAAGGCCAAAAGCCCCCCCCCCCTTCGACGACACTTTTTGTATTATTCAGAAGGAGAGTTTGGTGAAAATGAGCTGAGCAAGTGATTTCAAATAGAGTTGACACACAAGTCCTGTTCGGTCCAGTCGGATGTCGGCTTACTTGGCTCATGACTTTTTGAAAAGTGTCCAAGAAAGGCATATGTCGTGAAAGCTGTGTGAGTTGAGTGAAAGGAGGTTTCTCGAGTATTGAATATCGCACCCAACGGACGATATAATGATAGTCGACTGTCAAAAGGTATTAGGAGACAAAGGACGTTATTAGACACGCTAGAGCGCGTTTGGGTGAAAGGAGCAACAAGAAACTAGCGGGCGCTAGCGCCCGCTAGCAACCCGCGGGTATTCTAGTAGCGTCTAAAGGCTGATTCACTTCCTTCTGTATTTACTACTACTCTTTTGGCAGCTCCTATTGTTTTGTAGACAAAAAGACGCTTTGCTGTTGTCTAAACGTTGAAAACGTTCATCAATCCGCTTTTGCCTTGGAGTCGAAGTGCAAATTTTACAGAGCTTTTCTTATATGGTTGCTGCTCTTTTTTGTGGAGGAAGCGTGCAGTAATTAAACGGAAAAAGACAATAGAGCAAAGTTTCCATCAAGTGTTTTATGAGAGGTGGAAAAAGTTTGAGAGTTTCGGGAAAAGTTTGGGAATTGAAGAGTTGTTTAAGGAACCTGAAACGTGTGTATGGAATGAGAGAAATCTGTGGGACTGACCGTTGGGTGAAAGCGGTGAAGGTGGCGGTGGTTGAGACGTGGCTAAAGAAGGCGGCGGCGGCGGTGGCAGCTGCTGCTGAGTAAGGTTGGAAGTTGTAATAGAATCGATGGTTTTTCGGGTCGGAGTTTGGGCGAGCGGGTCGCGAATGACATTGAGTGAAGTGCAGCGAGAAACAGAGGACTGAAGTGGCGTTTCGATGGAGGCAGGCGTGCCGCAGCCTGGCGAAACATGGTCGTCTTCCCCTTCGTCAACGTCGTCTTGGTCCCGGTCGACGCGGCAGAAGCGGATGAAGGTCCAGCAGAGGCGCTGGAAACAGTCCCAGCGGCGGTAGCAGATGCGAGGAAGACGTTGCTATGGAAACGGAATATAGCAAGTGTATTAATTTTCCCGCGGAAATAAGGGAAAGCGGGAATTTTGAAAAAAAGATCAGAATTGGGAGGGGGCAGGGGTGGACATAAATCACAGCAAGGAGGAGGAAAGGAATGAAATTGGAAGAAATAGTGCCATCTGGTGTCCCCTCGGAGACAGATGGACTGACATGTGTTGACAAGGGCGTAAATCGTGTTTAGCGCCAATGAAAAGCAAAGAAACAATCTGGTATTCAGTCTACTGGCGCCCATAGAGTTGTATAATTTCTATGGTTTTTTAAATTTTAAATAAAAATATTTTGCAAGACTTTGGTGCCGTTCAATTGAAATTTTGAAAATCGCTTCAACCAGAGCAGTTATGAAGTGTAATTTGTTGGTTACCAAGGCCCAAAAAACCATCGAGTTTTAAAATATACTCTATGACTCACCGATCTCCGCCTTGAATGAGCAGGACACGTGGACACTTGATCCGAATGGTCAGTGCAGATACAAGACTCTGACCTCATCCTCGTCCACTCCTCGACGTCCATGGCGGCTTCGTCACTGAAAAGGCGGCAAATTCAAAATTAATCCCATATATATCCTGTCACTACCCTCCTTATGCAACTGTTGTTGACAAGCTCCAAATCCTAGTCCTAGAGCAGCCATTATACATTTCGAAATCCCCGCTGAATCCCTTGCTGTTTGTCCATCTTCTAGATTCTAGAACACAAAGCTTTTCCTTTACTCAACACATTGGTTGCCAACTTGACGTTTCTCTACACAACACACGGCCAGCTCTCTTTTAATCTCATGTGAAAGATTAACCCAGATTCGCAGGCAGTTGCCTGGGTTTCCGTATGGATTTAGCCACAGCTTCTACTTTGATGTCGACACACAACAGCGTCTAACAAGATGGGAACAAACGGCTCTTTCGGGACCTTCCGGCGTCAAAATCTTGCTCTATTTTCTTGCCTACTTTCTCCGTTTCCATGTATTATCAAAACAAAAGAGAGTAAATATTAATTCTCACTAATGTGACTCGTGATACTGCAAAGGTTGTTCCGCCGCATTATTATAAAACCTGTTATTATTATTCCTATGCCCCACGGAATTCAAACCTTTTCCCGCGAAAAAACAAACCTGGAATTTGAGCGTCGACTAGAGTCCTTTTTATCAGCTTGAAGTTTGGTGAAATCCTCGCGCCGCTTTTCAGTCTCCCGCCAAATTTGCCAGTAGAGGAAGAGCATAATGGAGACTGGGACGTAGAAGGCGGCGATTGCCGTACCAAAAGTGATGTAGTAATTCGTTTGGATGAATTGAATATAGCATTCTTGATCCGGAACAGTTCTCGAACCTTCGATTGCGGGCCACGCGTAGATCCACGGAGGCCACAGCAGGGCGGAGATGCCCCACGCCGCTGTTATCATCACTGCAGCGCGCCGGGTTGTACGCCGAGCCCTGCAGAACATGAGATTTTAGCAATTAGTCATAGAGTAGTGGAGATTTCAATGGTCGGAGCGGAGCTTGCGGCGCCAAAGGGACTCTGTGTTTATTATTCACTTTTGGAAAGTTATGCAAGTTTTGATGCGGAGCATAAGTTTTCTTCGCCTACATGTTTGATAAAGTCTTTCAACATTTTCGTATGTTTTGCTATATATGCTGAAACGTCAATTAAGAAATGGCCCCAGGTGGACGTCGCTAAGGAGAAGGAAAATATGGAGGACTGCGACGAATATAGGCTTTTGTAAACCAACGCTTTTTGGAGGAGCGCGCTCGCTCCAAGCAAGAATTATTGCAGTCATTAGCGACGAGAATCTCAGCGAGCAGCGCGTCCATACAGTTTCACGCTGGATGGATGAGAAAGCTTAAGAAAGCTTCATAATTTACTAGGGCTTTAGCATGGTGAAAGTTTTGACGTGGAGCTTGTTGGAGAAGCGCTGTGAGCGGTGGCGGCGGCGAGTGGTCCGAAATATTGACTGACGCTTTTGCTTGCTTGCTGGAGCCGCTGCTGCTGTGAAGTGAAGCGTCAAAAGCTCTTGAAAAAGCAGCTGCAAGCTGGCTGAGGATTCAACGCACCACTTGACGTGGACCAAATGGTCCAAGGAATGGAACGCTTGAGTAAATATTGAGAGAGAGACGAAAATATTTGAATTTCCGCTTTTTCTACGAGGGTCATTTCCGGAAGTAGGGAGCAACAGATTTGAATTTCCTGCCGTTGGGCAAGCGTCTTTTTGGAAAGCGTGGACTTTGAAATTTGAATTTCCCGCCAATTGCGAGGGCCATTTTTGGAGAGTTTTGACTGAAAGATTTGAATTTCCCGCCAATTGCGAACGTCATTTTTTGAAAGTTTTGCCAGAAAGATTTGAATTTCCCGTCAATTGATGGAGGAGGTCACTTTTGGAGAGCTACAGGAAGGAATGTAATCCTGTACTTAAATATTTGAATTTCCCGCTCTTTGAATTTGACCCCTTTTTTCCACCGATGTATCTTACAAGTCTTCCGAAAACCACAACTCGTTCGGTCGGATTCCCAACCCACTTGATGTGGCAAAACTAATGAGAAAACTTTTGGCGGCAGCAGCGGTGGCACGTCAACAAGTTGAGTCGCGGCGACCGCCCGGTCAAAGGTGAGCCGAGATCCGACGAGAGGATTACTCAACTAAATAGCCGAGAGATGCGAAGAAAAGAACATCTTCTTTTTCTTCACTTTTTCTACGCTTTCTACCTTTTCCAGATATATTAAGATGCTGTGAAGGAGACTCTCAATGAAAGCGTATATATGAATTCCCAACAAGTCTCGAGCCTAAGCGAGTGAGCCGAAACTCCCAAGTAGGCAAACAAGTTTGGAATAGTAATCAGGTGGTGTTGGCGGTAGGGGAACACGGCAGGAAATGGAATAAAAGTTGGATCAAAGTCACACTGAAAACGCTGCTGCTGCTCTCAGCGCGAGCTTCATTGGCTTCGCCGAAATATAAGTTGAGGTAAAAGTAATTTCAGCTCGACTGAATCTGTCTGTCAAGATTCTTGGAAAGTAAAAGTAACTTGAGTTTTGCGGGTATAAATCCAAAAGAGTATTTCCGACAAACTCCCCCCGAAATTGTATACCTAAACAACATAATCCAGTTACAGATAAAAAACAAACTTTCCGCCCAATATCGACAGACGTATCAAGAGACTTTGTCTCGCCAAACTTTTGCCATTTGATCCAAGTAAAGAGCAATGAGCACAATTCTTCTCTCTTTGCAAAAGACTTTTGGCGCCCATAACCTACTTGGACAGGCGGGAGTTTCAAATGGAATGTGACGACGACAACTCCTCCTGAGCGGATTTTAATGGATACAAATTCGGACATAACGTGAAAGCGGGTATGTATGTATGTATTTTTACAGAATCTTATTTCCATCCGTTGTAAGGTGAATATTTAGGCTCGGAATGTGGCAGACTGAAGGGACGAGGCCATATTTTTACCCAAAAGGCCATAAATTGCACTTAGTTACACGAATAAGGTGAACTATAAATTTCCAGCTAACCTGAATCTCGTCTTACATGTGTTTCGGAGAGCTAGTATAGCTTTTAGAAATCCAGTCAAAGAAACTATGGAGAAAAGTAAAAAAAATCGCAAGAATTCGCATGTAAATCGTGGCGGGAAAGTACGCAGAAAATTCATTGGGCGGCCTGAGTGAAGGGCGGCAGTAAATTGAATGATAATGGCATATTATTATGATTTAAGTGGACCTAAAATATGTTATTACGAGCGGGAAAACGAGCTGGAGGCGGGGCAAAGAGGGCATAATTGCAGCCTACTTGAACAAATCATCCGGTTCACGTCGCCCATACATATTCCATTAAATTCTGTTAAAATAGTATGAATTTTCAAGCTGTAGTTTTGGCGCGGAATTCAAAATCGGACAAAATTTCTGCAACTGTGTGGACCTATAATATATTGATCCGATTACCCGAGATTCAGGAATCTCGGCTCTCAAGTAGACGTCCTTGTGTGCTTATTGAAGCAATGTTGAGCCCAACAACTTTTGTCAACTTTTTAGCTTATGCACAAAAGATGATGACAAGAGCCGTTTGAATAGCCACTTGACGTTTCGGCTCTCGGCTCCCTCGCGCATCTTTTTTTTCCAAAGGGACAAAGGTGTGTCCTCCGGCTCGCTCGCTCTCAAGATGCACAGCGAGATCCTAGTACTACTCTATGGCTCAAGGAGCCATTGAGTGGAGGGATCAAGTAGGTGTCAAGACGGAGTATAGGTGGGAATTAGCACCTGTGACCACTCGAATTGGAGGACTTTGGTGGCGGCAAATTCAAAAGTCGTGTGTGACTATATAGCAAAATTGGATTCCATTACATCCTCCGGACCCAAGTACCTGTGAAAATCCTTGAAAACTTTTCTAGGGCCATAAGGATTGATTGAAAATTTTGATGATACCTAGGAAAAGGCTTACAAATCCAGTGATTTACCTGTATGTAAGTGGACGAGTGACAGAAAAGTATCGATCAAACGAGATGATGAGTAGATTGAGCACTGAAGCGTTGGAAGCCCAGTAATCGAGCGCCAACCAAGCGTCACAAATGGTTGGTCCAAAGGGCCAAAAGCCCAAAATGAGGTAAACTGAGCACAACGGCATCGACACAAGTCCAATCATGAAATCCGCCAATGCCAACGATAACAAAAAGTAGTTGCTGATGGTTTGAAGCTGTTTGTCGATTTTAAAGGACACAAGCACCAAAATGTTACCCAAAACCGTTATCAGCATCAAAATCACCGAAATTATCGTCAGAATTATAATCTGGTAGGGCGAGTACGAAGACTTTTTCCAAATGGGTTCCGGCCATTCTTCCAACTGTGAAGAAGTACTGTTGGAGTTGGAAGTTGCCGTGACTCCTCCGGAACCATCGAAAGTCGTAGGACTCGATGAAGTTGTCGAAGTCCAAAGACTAGTCCAATCCGAAGACCCACTACTACTACTAGCGCCACCGCCACTGAACACTGTGTGCGGATGATGATGATGTCCGGTGGATTTGGACGAAGGCCCTCCAGTCGGTAGCGAAATTCGGCTTTTATCCAACATTGTCGTTAGCGAAGTACTGATTGTCGGAGCGTAAGGGTGATGAGGGGCCATGGCGTTGACTGAAGAGTAGGGGTTCGAAGTCGTTGTCGTTGTTGTTCGTCGAAGCTTGTTCCCGCGCCCGGTTCCGTTTCGCCGAGCTGCTGATACCAAAAGTGGCGATGGCGAAGGGCTGAAGCCCATTAGGAAGAGGAGGAGGATCAAATGCCGCTGTTGCATCTTGTTTGCTGCGGTTCCGATCCAATCGTTGCAAAAGTTCACAAAGTCATCGAGTAACTAGCGTTTCTGATGGCCTTGAGCGAGCACCTGGCCCACATTCGGCTCAGCTTCAAATTGCATCCTTATATTCGATTGATATAAAAAAGTAAATTTGGGTTCACAACAGGAGCACCTGCTAATAAAAACTAACGTTGAAACAGCACAGGAGTTCATTCTTCGATGGGGACCTTCGATGGAAACCTTCGATGGGGAACCTTCGATGCGGAACCTTCGATGAGGTCACAGCTCTGAAGCAAGCACCTTTCGACACTTCAACGGTACTCATTTAAAGGGGGCCTTTTCACAGCACCTTAATCCGGGGTCCTTTTTGGGGGTCCTTCCTTGAGGCCTCGATGCCTGAACCACAACATTTTCTCTCGACCCTCCGCGAAACACAAACCTATATGCTATTTCTTTGAAGGCTCCCACTGTTCTGATTTGACGGTTGGCAAGAAGACAAAGTATATATTTGCCCTGCTGCTAGCTCCGCAGCTTCTAAATTCTAGTTTCCCTATACTTCTCCAGCATTTCGGCAAATATATATCGGGGAAACGGGCGGAAGAGAGAAGAGTCTCTCGCGGAAGAGCTTTGTACACTTTGTGTATGCTATAGTATAGTCGCCTTTCGGCGCACACAACTTTCTCTTTTGGTCCATGTTCCTAGAGCTTTCTCCAGTATTTTCCAGCATCAGTTGATCATCGTTCCCCATCTTACGTTTCCTAGTATTCCACACCGGGTGGGGGCAAAAAGTTTCTTGACTCATCCTTATATACATGTATACCATTCAAAAAGTTGGAAACCAATTGCCCTTCTCCATGGTTCCAGTCACCACCAAAATTCTCTGGAAACGGAAAAGAAAGAGCCAAAAAACTGGCGAAATTCTAGGTAGTACTGCTTAGTCACCATGGTCATTTTAAAAAACGCTAGACGAACGACAGACATGGTCCAAAATTCCAACTTGAGAAACCGCATAAAAATCAAAATTCCCGCCACCCATGGAATGTCACGGAAAAGAGATTTTAGAAAACGAGGCCCAAGTATGTATACATGGAAACTGAGCAAACACAAGTACATTATCGACATGGCCAAAGTACACATTGGCGAGCGAAGGCTTGGTCGAATACTCGAAGAGTTTCCAAAGCTTCGACGACGCATCGATGCGAAGAGGAGCGCATCGGTGGATATCAAAATTACACAAGAAGGATCATCATCATCTTCAAGTGTTATTGCATTGATATTCTGGCGCCAAAGTTCAAAGTTTACATTGTCGCTCTCCTCTTTTGCTCCCTTCGAAAGCCTCGAATTGTATTCGTCATCGCGTACTCTCTCCGACCTTTCGCTTAAACAAATTCCAACTCGACTCGATGAAACTTATGTGAATATCCCAGAAAGATATAAAATTCGATAAAAAAGACACACACTTGACAAGAAGGAGGCAAGTGGGAGTGGAAACGGTTGGACGAATTGCATTTCACCGCAAAATGTTGACACAATTCCCGCCAACTCCTTCTCCAAAACCACATACAAACTCTGGAGAAAATCTTGTTTCTGTTGGAGCCTTTTGGCAAAAATGTTTCTTCTTTCTCGGAAAAGAAGAAAGTACCCAAAAAAATAACAAATGAACAAGACAGCCTTGTGTATATAAACAAAAAGAGGGCAAAAACAAAAATAGCGAAATTGGATTTCGCGGGAATTTCAAAAAAAACAAGTGAAATCGCTTCACCATACTTGCAAGTCTCCTCAAGGGAAGGGCTCCAAAATCCCTTAAGGCGTGGCACTAAAAGGCTATGGAAACTCACAACTTTTCCAGTTGACATGGCGACATGACAGAGCAGAGTAAAAGATGAACAAGTTTTTGTGCAAAAACTTTTTTGTATTGACAGATACAAAGGAAATGAGATTCAATGTCTTGGATGCCATCGAGTATATTTCTTCCGCTTTCAATGGCCGACAAGTCTTCCAAGGTCTCCTTGTTGTTGTCATCGGGAGAAAACTTTGTGTATTTTTCTGTATTCGCTCTTGATTATTATTATTATTACGTCTCCACCTCGCCGCCCACAAAAATCCCAGTGAGCCGAGATCACTTTTTCACGGTTCACTTGTTTCTGCAAAAGAAACGACTTTTTCTTTCAGAAATCTCAGTCTCTCGTTCATTTTCTTATTCTTCTTCTTCTCTCTCTCCAAGCAATTACCTTTGATGAGTCTGGAAGAAATAGATTGAATTTATTATTCGGAATAAATGAGATTACTCAACAATCTGTATACACAATCGTATACACAAATGCATGTGGAATGGAAAAGGCTTAAAACTTTTGTCAATACATGATACACATACGGATTTTCAAGAAAAAGCAATATCGTATATATAACATGGCAGCTGAAAAAGCTACTTCTTACACAGCTATCGTTTATGGCCATTAATAAAAATTGCGCTTTTCTCGCTCGCTTCTTGTGCAACATACTTGTAGAAATCCTTGGGTTTTCTCCAACTGCTCTAACTGCTCTGGCTCTTAGCTTGTAGCACCAACATCAAGGCGCTATAACGTTAAAAACACGTGTAAACTCTATACAAAATTGTGTAACAGCTGCAGCCGACAGTTTTCGTATTTTCTGGAAATGAGAGAAAGTACAAGTACAGTGGCGCCGCCGTCAATGGAACAGTAGGAGATGAAACTAATTTTGCTAGAGCTTGGTGCCGATTAGCGGTATATTTTGAAATTGGCACCAAAAGATCAGATATTCAGGCTTTTTTGGAAATGTTTATTTGCTGTGAGAAGTTGGTATTTCGACGGCGCTATTTTAAAAAAGTAGCTGAACCTCCACAGATTGTGAGAACCTCTGCAGAACTGCTGGAGCAAATTACAAGAGTGTGTAAAATGGAGTGTCGATGGAGAAGATTCTCCAGTCTGTGTTTATGAGACAGAAGGCAATCAATTGAATGAGCTGGGCTTTTTTCTTCAACTTCCAAGAAGCAGCTCCGCCGAAGACAGAATAAGAAACGCCTTGTAGCTCCGAGATCCGCTAGCTTTCCTTTACCTGGTTCCTAGTTTTTTCCACAAACCGAGCGCTGCTCCTAGCTATAGGCACAACAAGATAAAGAAACAAGTATATTCAGCAGAATCAACAAGAAACCAACAACAACAAGATAAAAAGCTTGCGTCCTCTTCTCTGATCTTCTTAACCCTTTTTGCAGTGTACAAAAAAAGATAGGCTGAATAAGAAGAACAGGTTCAGGATTGCCACAAGAGTCCAAGAAACCAAAAACAACTTTTCCAGTTGCCAACACAAGAGGACGGCGGCGCTTCTTTTACCTTTTTCATCCAAGAAACAGCGCTTTTACTCTGAATTTCTATGCTATTCAATTTCAACGGCAGCGTCTCCTTTGACTCTGTGGTCAGAAGCCATAGTACTAATTTGACCATATGAAATTCGCTGAAGCATACAAAAGCCTCTTGAATATAAGAAATTTTGGTCACAAATCCACCTTGATTCTTACAAGGTCAAGGATACAAGTAACTTTACTTGCCAAAAACCCTAAAGTCCAAACGCGCACTCACTGCAGTGGACACGGGTCATAGAGTTTTATGCGACTCGATGCTCTTGTTTTGGAGAGGAAAACTATCAAACTGATGAATTTTTAAACCCGGGAAAATTAAATTAACCTCACTTTCCCAGGTAAGTGGGTGAACAAGAGCAGAGTAACTACTTTGGGCCATCAAGTGAAAATTTAAAACCCATCGAGTATATGCAACAACAAGAGCCATTGAAATAATAGTCAGGTGGAAAATTGTCAAATCTCCCGCCAAAACCATTTTCAAGTACCCGCGCTACTCTATGCTTCTCCCTTTCCTTAATGAAGACCAAATGAAGATGAATAACTCTCAAAGGTCACAAGGCGATGAATCCTCAACTTAAACTCTATGATTCTTGGATTCTACCCGCAGACTTTTTGATTATTATAAAAGAGCGCGAAAGTTTCCCGCAAACTTTTCCTTTTCTCTATTCTTTGCCATTGTGGGAACACCGCATGATAATTAGGAGCCTGCAGCAGCAGGACCAGGTGGAAAACTAGTGGAAAATTGGCGGGTAAAATAAAGATTTTTAAAAAGTTTCATGCTTTTAAAGCTTTTTTCAAAACTTTGTCTATACAAAAGTAGCGCTCGTTGGTATGCATTGAGCGCTTACGGAGAGAAAAGCGTTATAAAAAGAAGACGTTAAAAAAGTAGCGAGGTGGAAAATTATGTGTAAGTGGAAACTACACTGATGAATGTGGAATTGGCGGCTTTTTTTGAAAATAAAAAGTTTTTACGTGAATACACAAGGAGCTTTCAGTGTTGTGACGACTGACTTTTAAAATACCTCAAAGTATAAAGTTATGACACGTGCACGGAATAAAGTTATATAAGATATGGCGACGCTGTAAGAAAAAGACTATGAAAAATATACGAGATTATGACAGGCCAATTTCTTAGGTTGCGGCGCTATAATAAAAAAGTGTACAATTTGTTTGTTGTTGTTGGGCGGTTCCAAGGGTTGTTTTTAGTTACAATAGTATTTTCCAAAATATGTATGATAGTCGTAGCACAGGTGTCTATTGAATTATTAAGTAATTGGTAAAAGATGATAGTTTTTCGTGTAGAAACTTATGAGAGAGAGATGTAGCTGCGGTTGGAAAAGTTTTTCTTGGTGTCCCGGTTCAGTTTTTTGGTCGGATCGATGGAGCTTGGAGAAGAAGTGAACTTGGCCGGAATACTAATTGAAGTTGGAATTTCTTTTGGAATTCAAGAATTCGATTTGTTCTTGCTTGGCTGTGAAGATGTGTTATTTACAGCAGCAGCTATCGCTGGGAAGGTGGAGGAAGAAGATTTGGAAAAATGGGATTGTAGGAGGATATGATGATTGAAAAAGAAAGAGGTGGATTGGGCATAAGAAACAATGGGAAATTGGTGGGGTGGAATGAACATTATTAAGGAGTATAAGGAAAAAGTAGTTGAGATATTTTGATTGGACTGTAAGGGGAAAAGGTCGTGTGGATATCGAATTTTGTTGGAATGGAGTTGTTGAAGGTGGGATTGAAGAAGAAGAAGAGAAATGCGGGATGAGTTTGCGAAAAATGTTGGAGAAAGTGGACAAAGTAAAAGCATTAGGTTTTGACGAGGTGATTGAGAAAAGGAAGAGAAAGAAATATGGGGTAAGATCAGAATGAAGTAAGTGAGTGAGATTCCATGTTGTGGGAACAAGGCGGTGAAATCTGCACACTTGTACAAGGCAGGAGATTGAATTAGAGATCGATCTCCAGAGGA
>JAQGBJ010002781.1:0-15054 GCA_034698345.1 Sphaeridia pumilis
AAAACTAGCTACATTTATAGTAAAAATACTACACTTGTTAAATTACAGTTTTGAAAATTCAGGAGCTCCTAAATTTAAATCTTGTAAACGCTCTCTTGTATTTATTTGCCAATCGGCTTCAAACCTTCTCATCTGCTCAAAGCACTTTTGCAATTCTGCAATTCCATCCCAAGAATTCCGCTGCGAAAATCATCAAAGAAATATCTCGAGTCGAGTGATCACTGGATTTTTCCCATGTACAAACAAGTTGAGTGCATTTCCCCCCGGATACTGAAGCGGCTTTTCGAAAAACTTTTCAACATGGCTTTTCATTGTGGAATAATGTAAAAGAGACCAACATGGAAGGTTGGTGATGGTATATACTTTTTTGAATTTGCTTGGTGCAAGCTGCAAGTCTGGCTATGAGGGCAGTAAAAGGATTTTAATTCTGGATGCACTTTTGGTTCATCCCCATTGCGTCATCAGGGCGCAGAAGAAGTGAATTCAGAATTCATTGAGTCAGTTGCAGTGTTGATGCGACATGAAACTTTCAGTGAGTTGACTTTGGCCTTCTTCTCGCACTATATGCTGGTCTTTAAAGGTTTGTCGTCTTGACGTTTGGTTAGCCTCAGTAATTTACGAAACCGCGTCGCTGTACAGGGTGTAAAAGCGGCTCGCAGAATCCCTGGAGATTTACTCAAGTTTGTGGCCGGGCTCATACGTGATTACGTCTCCCTGGTGAAATGACTGACTGAATGCAGATGCACAACCAAACTGTGAAAGCTTCCACGACGTAAGTTTTTACTAAGAGCCAAAAAACCAGCTTAACCTTTGTCCCGTGTAGTCGGTCCTGGCGTAACTTATTCCCAAGCATTTTATAAATAGTGTAATCAAAATAATGTGTTCACCAGTAGTACAGGAAAATAATACCTAAGGTTTTTCTAGAAGAATATATGAATCGTGAGTTGATAAAATTTATATATATTAAACTTCGTGTTTCAGACTTGCTTTTGGGATTTCGGACCGGCATTAATTTCGAGAAACGGAAATACATGTCTGATAATTAGCTCCAAAAATATATTGTTTCGAGGCCGGCGTGTTGCTTGTTGATCATCAAATTATTTGTAAGGCATACATAAATTTTCTGGTGAACCGGTCGAGGTTAGGTTTCTTGTTGGTTTGTGGTCTCATCAATCATACTTTCACTCTGTTGCTAAAAGCATCATAGATTTTTCCGGGTCTGACATGATTGCCGGTCATCAAGCTCAAGTTGACAGAAAAGGACGCTACACGGCTCCTGCCTGCACCGCCTGTCCAGGTTCGCCTATACAAGTCTAACAAGGCTCTAGTTTTTGTAGGTAAAAGTTGAGAAAAGCTGCACATGGAGGCAGGCACGCCGTCTAGAAACATACATATAGATGAAGTTGGTTTGTCCCTGTTTCACTTTCTTTGTGTTTCAGGAAACAAGTCGCACTTCTTGTACCAATATTAATGAACTAGGTTTACAAGAAACATTTGTCCATGTCTCAGTTAACCTGTCAAACTGAATCCGTTCCGCTCATGTACTCATTATCCGCTCCACAAGGGAACCAGACTTGTGTGAACCTTTCCACCAATTTATGTTCTTCCCTTTTACGAATATATACACCTTGACACATGGGCCGCTTTCGCCGATTTCATGATGCACCTTTCACCCTCCCAATTCTATAATGCTTTCTGCCTCTGCCTCCACGTGTTGTATATTCATGGATATATAAAGAGCCTTATTTCCAGCTACGGAACATATTCGCCCAATTCGAGTATTAACAAGACAAATCATTCTTCACCCTTCAAGCGCAAATTTGGTTAGTTTCCGTTATCTCCTCTCTCTCTCTCTCTCTTTATCCTGTTTTGTCACCTACAGGTCTTGACACTGGAAATTTTGAAAAGATCTTTAGACTTTTTCGTCAAAATCACAGAGTAGCTGGGATGTTTATGACATGATAAAGGAACGATATATTTTTGCAGGTTCTTGTGATGGCATGTTTTTGCACAAAACCCGCCGTCGGTAAATTACCAACAGACTCTGTGAGTAACCGCGTAATTGATTGCATTTTCGCTTCACGAAAAAAAGAATTTCACGGATGCGTACAATGCCAAGTTCGAAGCTTCCGATTCTGGCAGGCATGTCGAAAAAGGTCTGCTGGCTGGCAGCAAACCGAAAACATCACCGGCAACATGTAAAGACTTACATGTTTCACTCTGGAATTTGTTTTCTCGACACTGTAAATACCTTCTCCCGGCACTGGATTTCTCAGGTTCCAGGAATACGCTATGTGGTATCCGATATCCGATGCGTTCTCCTACATTCACATATCTTATAGTAACGCAAGTGATACTATCTAGAAGAACGGAACCAGTATCGACCTTTAAACTCATGGGGTAAACGTAAGCCAATAAATCTTCTGCAAAAGCCAATCTTCATTCCACATATTTCTGCGAAACTGCAAGCCATCACAAGGAGAAATACCTCCAAGGTAGTTATTAATAACTAACAGGATAGCAGTACTGAATCGAATGTAGCGAATTCCTCGATATGAATGGGCAACCGGATGTTTGGACGACCTGGTGAGTCGATTTTCACGTTTTTATTCCTCTGTGTTGTTTCACTAAAAATCTTTCACATTGCATTCACGCTATAGTGTTTGTGATAAATGATGTAATAAAATTTCAGAAACACTTGTTAAGTCTAACTATTTTCACCAGAGAAACGGTAATCTCAAGATTAAATGAGTGATGTGGGGTTAGTAAGCTTCAAACTGGCAGAAATTCATGATTTGGCGGTTTTGGCAATGATAATGATCCAGGTAAAGCCCTTTCGAACCCGCCTACAGAATACGGGGAGGTTTCTAAAGTTCTAGAAATCAACATAATCCATCCTGACAAGTTACATACTTTTTGACCTTCAATACTTGTGCCCTTTCCCGATCTGAAAATTGATTCGCTCAGAAGTAACAACACGGTCCCTTATGGATCCACCGATGACGTGTTTGAGGAACCGAACCTTCCGAAATCCGTAGAGGATACTTCCACTCGCTACACTTCAAGTAAGTAGATCAACTCGAAGCAAATTAATTCTATCTGGTATTCCATTTACAATCAGTAATCGCAATCACGAATATCTTCCGTGAGGGGCAAACTCGTGCAAAAACCCTACTCGGCGCAACCATTTGCAATATTGGTTGGGTACTACATGTATGTTCGTGATGGTATCAAACAACGTTAATTTATTATCTCTAAATTATAGCTCATGGCTTCAGCTTCTGCAATTCCCAGTTCAGGCCAACAAAACATGCACCAATAAGACCTGAATCGCCATTTCTCAAAGCTCTCGACAGTCAGGTCTTGAGCTCCTCTCAAAATGACATCTGAACTTAAAATTTCTCACCCACACGTCCAATTGGACATTACTTCAATTTTGCCTACTGAGCTCCTGAATTCACCGGAGCTCTTCACCATCAGCAACGGCGAGCTTATCGCCTTTCACCTGATTTTCTTGCCTTTCGTAAACATGATTCCCGCAGCTTACACCCGATTTCGGGAAAATGTCACCCAGTTTGCAGAGCCTGATGAACAGGAGTTGATCAACGAAACAGAATCAGAAAAAGAGTTTCGAAACTTTCTTCTGAGCGCCAAGTACCGCCGTTCTGCTGTTCAGTACATCGAAGTGGGAATGACGCCTACACCTAAAAATGGCCGTTGGATGTCTCAAACCTGCTCAATAGCTTCACCACACGGTTGTGAGACCTCTTTCAAAGCTTCTCTTGAGCATTGGCGCGAAGTACAAAAACTGATTCAACCTTCTACAATAGTTGTACTGCATCCGGCTTACCCGGACGCCGACGCGCTCAAAGAGTCATTAATTTGGTATGCATCAACTGACGATCGAAAGGTGGAATCGCAGCCAACAACCAACAATCCAGTTTTCGTCATGGATTTCAGCAAAATTCCTTCGTCGAATTCGAGCAAAATGCTTCGAGTGCCGTTGAAAGGTCATCTTATGTGCGAAGTTTGTGAAAATAGTGCTGCTGAAGTTAACAGGTGGGCCAGATCAGGTGCGTACAAATTCAACATACCTAGAAAGCCCAATTCTGTTCACAACTTCGAATGCAACGGCAAAGAGCTGTCATCTTGTTGGCCTACGATGAGTTGGACGCTGGAAGGAGCGGCACAAGGCGGAAGAAGCGTTTTTTGGAAATTGAAAGAAACAACGATCACTTCGCTACATACCTACTGCGTTACACATTTGTCAGCAAATCAAAATCCGACAACGAAGCCGATTTTAGGCTCCTGGACCATCGCAAATCAGATGGACTACACGTTGTCACTTGGAAGCAACTTCAGCGCATCCTTTGACGACTTTGGCTGCTACTCCGACGAAATTAGTCGCAGACTACCAAAGGAACACGTTTTTGATTCCGCATCTCTTGCATCACATAGAGTTCCCGCACGGTATGCTTTGCTCGTTTCTATCAACGCAGAGCTCGGAACTGACCGAATGGAGAATTTCGTTCACGTCTCCGAAGTTGACGTTGAGTCGAGCAATTCAGCCATTGATTTGTACCTGAATCCGATGGAAGCGCCAGTTTGGTACGCGCTCACAGGAGCGTTTCTCATTGGATGCGCAACCTTCGCAACGTTGAGCAGCTTCGAGTCGCGCATCATTCACGGAGGAGAAAAGTGGGCTTGGCGTCATTGGGCCCTTCGATTCGCCCAAATTCTTCGATACCTCGGTGGGCTCTTTGTCGACCAGTGCCATTTGGAATTGCCTATTCGACAACGAACAACCGTCGTTGTGTCGATCGTTCTGCCGTGGCTTCTAGCGATTCTCATAGCGACCAATGGCTTCAAAAGTTTCTTCAAAGCCAGATTCCTTCTCCCGTTTCCCTACAAACTGGTAAATAAAACTAGTTGGCAAGACTTTGTCGGCTATTCCTTCTACGCAATCGATGACCCCACCTTAGATTGCAACTGTTCATACAATGGCCGCAACATCGGGTTTGATCCCAACAACGAAGTATTGTTTTTGAACAAGGTTGCTCAATACGGCGCTGGCATGGGAGACTTACCCATATGGATTTGTGAGCGATGCATGCGCGGAAATACACCTGTGCAGGTGTATACCAAAACGTATTTGGAACACTTGCGACCAAGTTACGGCAAGGCGACCAATACTTTTACGAAGCGAAATCAACAATGGCATAAACAAGTGATGCAAAAACTTGATGCAGCGCAGAGATCGGGGAACCAAGCTGAAATTAATAGCATCACCTTCAAGGCGCTGGAAAAAATAAGTTCCTGGCTCACAATCGGGCATGCCGAGCGAATATGTCGTCACTGCCTTGATGCGTTTGTTGGGCCCAAGTATCGAGCAACACTTGAAAAACACAAGGCGCGTAGTGCACGCCTTGAAGCAGCCGGTTACAACATGAGCTTCGCCAGCTTTGTTGGCGAAAAACGCGTGCTTTGCCAAACCAAAGGCGAGAATGCAACTCCCGAAGTAATTGACTTATTTTGGGCGTCCCGAGAATACAAAGCGGTTTTTGTAATTCCCGCCACCCAGTTTCCCTGGCTGTGGAACCTGTTCAAGATACGGATGAAAGCTGACCCTCGGCTCAAGTTCGCCTACATCGGACCGAAGCAGCTCAAAACCCGCCGAGTCCAACTTCTAGACTCGAATCCAACCAACAGCCACACGTACATCGAAAGACAATTTCAGCACGAGACTTGGATGGCTCGAAGAATCGCAGCCTTGCACACATCCGGGCTTTTGGATTTCTGGAACAAGTGGTATTACATAAATAGAATCAATGTCAAAGGTGTCATTTCGACGGAAGTCGACGAACAGGACAAGGAATTCAAGCCTTTGGCTGTTACGGACCCTTCGCTCAAGCTTCTCTTTGCAGTAGTTTACACTACGCTTCTGAGCTTGATAGCAATTTTGGCGCTGGAAATATTGGTGAGCATGGTCCACTTGGCCAGTGCCAGGATAATTTGAAAGGTTATATGGTTTGCAGTACAGTTTCTTGTTCCCGATTGATTAATGATATTAAAACTAATATTTCACCATAGTTCGCCTTTTTTGTCCAAACACACACGTTCATTATCTCCTCGTTAACCAATGACCATCAGGTACGCGAGCCGATTGAATTGGCGACTCAGGCACCCTGGGAACGACTCAGGTACCAGGAAGCCGCGGAGGGCCGGAAGTCGAGCCTAGTAGCCATAAAGTAACCAGAACACCGTTGGGCCATGAACACGTCATAAGCCAAGCTCATGACGCATCATAGCGTCAGCTACCGTGGGCCAATGGACAAACGAACCAACTGGATTCTCAAAAAGAAGAGTTTTTGAGGGGGATGAGTTTGGCGACTGAAAGTGTTGAGATTATCATCGAAGAGCATGGGCATTGCACGTAACAAATGGTGTTCTTGAAACTCCGATTTTTTAATTGACTTGGCTGGAAACTGGAAATGACATAATCTCACGCGGATTTTTTTAAGTTGGAGGTTCTACAAGTTCATAAAACAACATGTAAGCCTTTGAATTGAACACAGACATGGGAGGCACTTCAAGGACATCTTCGTCCGACGTCAAAAACCATCTGTAAAAACAGCAGCCAAATTATACTTTCATCCATTTACAACATCTAAGGTATAAAGCTACTGTCACAAGAGTACTTACAAGTCTTTATCGACAGATCCTCGGCGGAAAGTAACAAAATGACCAGACTCGGGAGCACCGCAATGACTAATGACAGAACCTGATAAAACCAAAATACAACCCGTACAATGTAATTACAGTAATTCAACAAATCAGTTTTTATCGGATGCTTCGACTTACATAATCGGTACCGCGACCTTTGGTAACAAGAAACTTGAGGGAGGTCGCCTTGGCCTTGGTTCATTTCCTTGGACTTGTACAAACCTTTCTTCTGATTAGAGATTTTGATATAGTCTTGCAGTCTTTGAATTTTGGATAAATCTAAAATTTCACTGAAAACAACATAATCAGTTCTTTTGTGACTTCCAAAAGAGCTCCAAGCAGATCGCTGAATATGTAAACATAAAGTTTTGGGCATCTGCAAAACATACATATCAATGATAAGTTTGGCCGTGATGATTTCCGTGTAGAAGCATTATATCTGAATCTTGCCTTCACAATAACAGTCGACTTCGAAAAAGAAGATTTTGTCGGGATCCCGTTCTTCACAGTACATTTTGCGCATTCGACTTCATGAACTATTACTGTCCTAAGGTAACTATTCAGCAAGTCACGTAATAAAACCCTATCAGAGCGGATGGACGGCAAGGGTAAGGTGATTCCGTGAAACCTTTCCACATTCCACGGGTTCTGTGGATAATGAGAATAATCGCAATTAGGCACATCACGTTTTCAGAAAAACCACCACTTGTAGAGCTATGGTTATACCTCGGATAGACAAGTCAAACACTGCAGTCTTGAAGCCATACATCCAATGAACGGATTTCCTCTGATTTTCGGAGCAATCGAGTGGTAGAATCCAAGCTTATGGGCTGTGTTAGGAATTTTTGGGAGGTCTGCTTCATTCGTAGTAGTAACTTCCATTTTATCCCCACTGGCATCGATCATAACATAATTGGTTGAAATGCTCTCCGCCTCAGCCTTTGCTTTATCGTCCATCTTCTCAACTACAACTTCTACCAGGGGCATGTGCGAATCCTCAGAGTCAATGTTTGGAATGATGCAAGCGTAATCACTGGCCTTGGACTCTTTGGACATTCGGATCAGCTCTTCTTGTACTCCAGACATAACAAACTCAAACAGTTCGAAAGAGTCTTGCTCACTTCCACGTGGAAGGCGGTACTTCAAATTTGCCAATATTCTCAGAATGACTAGATGAGGAGCCAGCTGTTCCGGGTTTTCGCTTCGGTCTTGACCATTAACCACTGTTTAAGCAGCAAGCACCAAATTTAAAGTTTTCAAAGTTCGACAAACATACGTATGAACTTAAGCTCACCTAAACAAGCCCGATGCAGCGCAGCTACCAGGGGAAACAGCTGACTCTTGGAATTCAAAATACTTCTCCCATTGCCGTCGACTGGGTTGTACCGGCGGTAATACAGGCGAACAAACTCTCTGAAGTGATCACAAGCCGCGAGGCTTTGAATGACTGCACTGATGTAACAAGTATTTCCTCGGTTCTCTAACCCTTTGATTTGTTGTTCTGAATGAAATGAAACAAAATCCATATTTGCAGACAGGATCATTAATTGGTTACTGCTAGCATATGCCATGCCAATCAGGCTCTCGTAACTTTCAAACTTCATAATATCAATATACCTTTCAAGCTCTTCCTCTTAGGGGTATTATTAGGCCCAATCAGTATATACGCAATTACTCCAGCAACTGCTGAAACTCCAAGAGTGTACGCGAATTTCGAGTTGAGATGTCCCATTACGGCGGATTGTACCAGATGATTTGTAGACACTGGAAAACCATGGATCAACACAAATTAAGTTTTGAGCTGAAAATGAATTTACTACTTTGCCTTAGTTATCCACTGCAACTTACCAGGTTGAACAGCGAAAGACATCGGCAATGACCGTGTCAGTTACACTGGACGGATCAATTGCTCGAATCAAACGTCCAATCTGAATGTTATAATAGTGTCCATTTCGAACTGCTGAATCGCATTCCACTTGCACGTTTCAAGTTGTCCCGAATAATCGACTGATTGGTCCCAAATCGTTTCTTGTTTTGTAGCCCCTGCCCTGAACTGATCAGCCGGCAAAATAAATTTTAGTGATAGGAACGATCAATTTACCAATGTCTTGTTTTTAAGCACTTCGCAGTAAATTTATTGTCTGCAAAAATCTACACAGAAAAACAACATGTTATTCACGTGTTATGTTTTGCAAACCAACAGTAAATCCGCTATAGCAAAACAAACGCGGTTGAATTTACACTTGAGAATGAATGCAAAATCAACAGATTCGAATTCCGCAGTTTTCGCCTACCCCTTTCAATGGTTAAGAATGCGCGCGAATCATGAAGTTTGAATTCAGCCATGTGATGCTCGATCCCAAGAAACTTTCTCCCTAGAAGAAAAATACCGCAATGGTATAATACAAAATAAGTATTTTCAACAGTTGAAGCCTTACAGCGTATAATTTGGATCTTAAAGTTTGAATCTTTGAAATGGCCGAGGGAGCGCCGAATCCAGTAAACAACCAAGGTGGTGGTGGTGCAACACCTGTGGTAAGTTTCATGAACAACCATATTTGCTGTTGCGTTTGCATTATTTGTTATTGTAACAAGCAGCATCAATTCTAATATCAATGTTGAATTTGTAGGCTATGAACTCATTAAGCGAGGAATGTAATGCCTTGAAGCATCAGTACGACGAGTGTTTCAACATGTGGTTTTCGGAAAAATTCTTAAATGGTGACAAGAATTTATCGATATGTGACCCTTACATGCGCTTGTATTCGGATTGTGTGCGGGTAAGAACTTTCGCCTGTTGTAAACTCGTATACCTCGTTGCACCTTGAAATTTTTAATCTAAATTTTCTTTGAATTCCAGAAAGCAATGGCTGCTAAGGGTATCGATGCGAGTGAAACAGAAAGGGAGGTGCTACGGACTGACTCAGAGAAGAAACCCTCATAAAATGCCTACTGATGGTGCTGGTTCCGACTGGATTCCAAGTATTCACAGTGTTGCGGTCTGCAGCGAAGTCAGTCGGAAGACAACGGGGTCCGCTGGGCGCAAATACCATGATAGTGTTCCAATAGAATGACTTTTTTCCGTAGAGACCGAGACTACCATTGATTTTTTTTAAAGTGCTTACTTTATTTTGTACGAGATTACGGCTATAAATACGAGATTTAAGATCGAAAATACAATCTTCTTAGGTTAGTGTCTGCCCAACCTGTATGTGCTGGCCATTTTGTATTCTGAACTGGAAATCATCTGGAGCTTCAAAGATCATGACTACTGTAGATCCCAAGTTGAATTCTCCAAACTTTTCTCCCTTGGCCTGCTGCAAGGACTCTTTGAAGGGTTTATCCTTGAATTCTCCCTTCCTGTGTTTTCTGGAGTTGGTAATGAGATCCTGAAAATAGTTTAGAATTAGATTGTATTCCGATATTAACTTCTTCAATTAAAACTTTCGCAGAATTAGACACACCTGATCCTTGTACACGCGTATAGAACCCACGTTAGTAGCTCCAACGGCGGAAAACGAGAAGAATCCATGTTCCCATTCTCCGTTGTAAACTGCACGTTCATTGAGGCTGAATAAGCCACTGATGAGCTTAGCTACTGTAGGGTTGACGCTGAGGAGCTCGCCTGTAATTAAAGTCGTGATAAGTAAAATATTATTGTGTTAAATGCTGTAGAGATGGATGCAGAACTACTGTACTCACCAGCGAAATGGCGTCTGAACCGAACCACCCAGTCGGTGGGCGAATGAAACTTGTGATAATCTCCTGGAGCCAAGTAGATGACGCAATGGTACAGCGAAGTGCCAACTTTGCGTAGCTTCAGTCTTTCTGAATATTTCTGTAGATCCAGTCCGCAGTCATCCGAAGAGGAACTCCACGTTAAAGGACCCAGGAATTGGGTTATACCGTAAGTGACGCCTTTGACCTGCTCTATCAAGCCCTGTTCAACCTTGCCAAAGTGCAGAACGGTTCCATCAACCGGCGAAACCTGAATATACGTCAAGTGAATATGAAAATCCATGAAACGATCTGCATTCTTAGGTCCTGTGCTTTATTATTGGCGTACCAAGCAACTGCCTTCTTCGATCGGCCGAAGACCAGCCTTCAAGTCTCTGCGGAACAGCTCTCCCAAATTCTGGTAGCTGTATATGTCGTCAACCTCAGCCTCAGACAGGTCACATCCAAAAGCTTTGACATACCTAATATAAGACCAGGTCATTTTCTTAAGCAAGCCGGATCTTCCTCATATAGTGATTCAATTCAAATACATGGTTTCAAAGAACTTACCAAGAGAGGAAAAGTGGCCGAAGAAAGACAGGCACATAGATGTTATGAACAAAGCCCCAGGCTGTCGACAACGATCTCAGTGGCATCATACGATAACATTTGACCTGCAAATCAAAGACCTTTTGTAAGACAATCAATCAAGGTGTGAATCACGTTACAACTGACCTAGTCTCTCATTCTCAGTCAGTTGTAAAATTTTCCATGGAAATCCAAACAAACCTTCATTCCAGGCATATTTCGGTAACTGAACCTAAGCTTATCCATCTTAATCGTGATGACAATTAATGCATTACCTGCCACTTCAAAGCTTCCGAGTACAAAACAGCTCTCCTGGATCCCTGATGCCCTCGTTTTCGAACCACATTCTTCGCCAGAAACAACGGGCAACACAGTATCTTGCAAACCGCCAAGAAAACCGGTACCGGTAAGTAGGTTCCGGCAACTAACACCGAAGTCGCCGCCCGAAGTGCCTTTCTAGTCCGCCCGTTCTTCGGTAACCCTGCGTACCAAAATCGGCCTCCGTCGCCATGCATACCTGTCGGACCAATCAAACTTATCAGCAACTACAATTCATAAAATATTTCATCTTCATCTACGATCATATCACCTTACCTTTCGGAACCCGAACGTAGGACGCAGGATACAGTAGAAACTTGGTGGTATACTTGACCGTTTTATGACACAACGTTGGTAGTTTCAGAATAAAATTTCGAACAGGGATCCGATCAGGGTACCTCAGACCCAAATGGCAAGGTAGCGTCACAATGTTGATGATGCTGAAGCCAGCTGACAACGTCAGGAGCCGAAACCACCATAACCCGGCCTGATCATTTTGGGATGACTCGTCTTCTTGATCCAGCTTGAAACTTTCACCGCTTTCTCTTCTCCTTTGTGTTTTCCGTTTTTGCGACAGATTGTACCTGGCTGGTCCTCTGATAGGGTCTTCCATATTGCACCGGATCATGTTTACCAAAATATAATCTGCCAATGATGATATATAACGACTATTAAGCGTTTACTCACCGCCAACGAACGTGACTGCGGTGCTGGTCAAAAGGATCTTGGCAATGCCTTCTTTCCCGCTTTATACCTGGACCTTATCTGTCCAAGATTATGTTCACGAGATCCTGTTGGAAAAACAACATTCGCCAGCTTTGTTTCTCCAAACGCCAATTCATGTAATGGGAGGATCATACTCCACTGAACCCTTGTTGTACTATTTTCATTCAGCCAGTTTGTCTTGCAAAATCGAGCATCAGAATGCATAAGGCGCGAGGGCACGTTTCAATAGCAACATAGTATGTTCATTAATTACTGCGAATCCGCAATCAGGAGATCCCTATGTTTAGCCGTACTTCATGATTCATCAGTAACTGTTCAACTTATGTCAACATAGTAAACGATAGTTGCATGCATTCACCGAGTGCAAATATGTCAACACTGAATGAATTTGCTAATCTTCCACATGTTCTCCTTATTGGCCATTCAGAACCTTGCCACAGACAACTTTTTGCCAGCAACGCCTAAATCTTATCAATTTAACCTATTGAGCCGGAAACGGTCTTGGTCTTACGAGTTCTAATGATGGTTGGTTCGAATCCTGGTCAAAGTACGTATATAGCGAGACAAGTGTCTTTCAATGTGGTTTATCTTTATGATTCCTCACAATCAGAATGGCGACAAATACAAACATAAACAAGTGACAAAAGTAAACATGTCTCCAATGACTAGAATACATGTATGTCTGTCTTTAAGAAGCTGTTGTTTAATAAAGTCACTTCGTGTTACAGCGTCAATACAACAAAAATATCAATTTAGTAGTAATGCAGCAGATCAAGTAGGAATAAACCATGGAAATCATCAAACAACGTCTATAAATTCAACCGAGCCTCAACAGAACGTAAACCTTGAGAGCACTTTCACCGTATTTGCGCTTACACTTTTAGAAAGTTATCCATGTACAGTACGAAGCGTGAAACGCTAAAGTTAAGCTTTTACAGAAGAGCGAATGACGAAAAAATCCATTAACTACGGAGCCTATTATTAACTATATATGCACTTGGCAGTTCGTGCTTGAAGATAAATTTTGTCTTTGTATACCATTAACTATCAAGCAATTATTAAGCATCTTTCGTTTTTACATTTTTCTTAATATTCTTAAACCATCCTTATGTACAATCCTGCTACATAAAAGTAAGCGTCAAAACTGTGTGACTGTTTGAAATGTTCAAGCAGTATATAAATCAAACTACATATAAACGAGTGATATATCTTTATCGGTATAGTCCAGTTCGATTTCAAACTTGAACTCTCGTTCGACTTATTTAGTTTTGCTCATGCAGAAATTTGGCTATGGTATTCGACAACATATGTAATTATTATAGTCAGTCTATCACAGATTTACTACAATTAGAACAATACAAGTATGCGGCACTTGCTTGTAACCTCTCAAAATGGTAACTTTGAAAGTGGAGCTCCTCAAGCTCTCACAGCGTACTGTAGCGAAAAAAGTGATTGAAAAACAATGTACAACAATTTGCTAAAAGTGACAGTGTTTGAGCCTTTGCACAAGTAAGATAAACTTTTGATAAATACACAAGAGAGAAAGCAGAAATCTGTATAAACTAATCACAGCTCGTCAACAAAGTTTGTGACCAGGAACTTGAGAACACTTTTCAGAAAATGAACTAAAACAAAAGACAATCCTGAGATTACCCAATTTCAAACGGCAACATAATCACCTGCATTCAGTTTCATAACTAACTCCGTCACACAACTTCTGGTAAAAGTTTTTAGGTACAAAACTAGCGTTTTTTTGCGCTAGTGCTTCGACGTAACTCAGACATTCTACCGGTAAAGTTTGCCTTGCGGCACTAAAATTTATATAAATGTACTTCAAAACTGGCCTTTATGGACATTTGTAGCGGCTGATGGTTACTGGACTCTGTACATATACTTACGAAATGATTCCTCACTATTACGTCTTTACAGCACGAGCGTATCATTTACACTGCAATCATCTGCAGATCGGTCATCAACTTTTGTGTGCAAGCGGTTGATTCCAGCTAGTTTCGGCTACTGTTTGACGTCTAACTTGAACTCATCCTTCTCAAAATTATAAACGATAAATGCTAGAAGGCCTAAAGATTCTGGTAAATGAACTCCTTTTGTATAGGTGGGTAGGAGCACTTCTCATTAAATTCACGTACACCACCAACCGTAAACTCCGTTGACTACAGATATGCTCAGCATGGTGTGAAAGTAGGTTGAACAAACAAAGAAAGTGTGCAGCAAGAAATATCGGAGCATATCTTGTTCCACTAATCGGTACGTGGGTGCTATTCCATTCGCATTCGCCATTGCTATCTTCTCCTGAATGACGCCCTTCAACCAATTTCCGGTCTCGTAATAGTTCTTGAGCAGCTCTTCTTTCTCATAGTACAACTTGTATAGCCAATCTTGCATCTTGTCTTTGTCAGTTGGTACCTGGAAAACAAGCCACTGAGAAACGAATTCTAGATTTTGTGTAGTATCAATCATTGCACCACATACCTCTTTGATGTCGAAGACTCGATAATGGAAATAAATGCGACACGCGGAAGTATACCCCGTTACAACATCGACAAGACTCAACGGGTAGCCTTTGGGATACGCAATTGTAAGATCCACAATGTATCTCAAAGTACCTGGATGGAACAGCATATCTGGAAAAACAATCTACTTTAAAATATTCCTCAGCCATCATGACCAAGATGAGAAATACTTACTGTTATTGGGAACATCTACGGCATTGGTAGCCTTCGCTGTAGTTGGAAGGGGTCCTATTGTCTCCATGATGACTTGCAACGCTCCTAATCGCGGAATTGTAACATGCTCCAGCTTGGGTAGCCCGTTTTTATCAGCAAATCTGCACAAAGGGATCCCAAATCATTGATTGATCCCCCCAGCATTCACAATAACATCACAGCTCCAGCTCACCGTTGGCTAGCTTCTCTTCGTTTCCTAAGGAATCCGCCTTCCGGAAACAAAACAAGCCATTTCCGT
>JAQGBJ010002782.1:0-15054 GCA_034698345.1 Sphaeridia pumilis
AGAAGATGAAGTATGGTTTGTTATTAGAGCTACACAGTGGCTTCATCTTGACGTTGTCTACTACCAAACTGAATACTTTTGAGAGATGCTGCTGTATTATTATGATCTTTCCTCAGGGATTCCCTCTCGCCGCAAGCTTGTTATGCATTTTGAACACAATTTATAGTAAGCCAATCATTTTATTTAACCAATTCAAGTTTACAGAAAATTTTGAGCCTGAAAAAAGTTGCATGACAGTTTTCTTGAAGGAAAATTATTGGAGGAAAAATTTACACTGAAGAATAACAAGGAAAAGTTTGTAATTTGGTAGGTAGAGATTTAGCATGTTAAAATAAATTTTAAATAAAAAAAGTCTGAAATTGTAGTACTCTAGACAGATAAAAGATTCAAGCGCCTAACAAGTCGGTGCTGACGCTCTACAGCTTTACGCTTTGCAAAGAAGCGGGTGGTCTGGATGTCCTCTTGGTCGGCTGCATCCACACTGTCCTTCCTCCCTTTGGCAGCTTCTTTGCTGTTGTTGCTGATGAGCTTTGGTGGCTTGATCCATGCCAAAGTGGTGTTGAATGGAACAAGGTAGTCGTTCCGCATGGAGACAACGTTGAGACGACCCTTGTCACGACGGGCAAAGTATCCACTGAAAAACAATAAAGAGATCAAAAAATTAGTATATTGCTTCATCATTTTGATTCACATGTGGATAAAGATTCAACTTACCAGATTTGTCCAAAGACAATGTTCTTGCGGAAATACAGCTTGGAGTCCCCGTCGATGATAACAAAGGCCTTGCCGTCATCTTCAAAGAACCCTTTCTTGCGCTCATGATCCCCTGATGGCTCCAGGTATTCATCCTCCGGAACGATGATCTTGACCGTGTCCAAGAGAATGTGTTTCTTCCCTTCAAACATGTGCTTGTTGTACATTGTGACAACATGGATAGCCTTACGCCAGGCAAGGTTGAGGCTGAGCCAGTCGCCCTTGAGGTCCTGGGTCTCGATATCCAAGCGAGCCACGACAACGCTATGAATAATGACATCAATTTATTATTATATAAAGGCTAATACTTCCTTGCTCAAAAATCCCAAACGTTGAGGTTACTTACTGTTGACCACCCTCCTTGGTGTAATGTTCCCGAATGTACAGGATGTGGTTCAGCGTGTAGGAGTTGACCTTGGTAAAAAAGCCTCGGGAAGACGGGTTCCGGGAAGTGGGCACGCAGTCATCATCCGGGTTGGAAGGGATGGTCACTTGGACGCCGTTTACATGATGGGTTCTATTCATTCAAGATGGAATCACACGGCTGGTCAAGTCCAAAGACGCTGGCTTGTCCCGCTTTGGCGGAGTCGCACCATCATTACCCTTCTTCACTCCATCCTCCCCCTCCTCCTCATCCTCCTCCTCTGCCTTCTCCTCCTCCTCGGACTCGGTTTCCGACTTTTCCCTCGCTGCCTTGGTCAGCGCCTTTGCCGGTGGCGAGTTCACCACGGGTGGATACACAGCGCGGGCCGGAGGTTCGACAATGTTGTCACCATAGTCGTCGTCAGAGTCGCTTTAGGCTCGAAAACTTGCGTTGGATCCAGGTTCGGAACGGGTGCCTTGCCGCCATTTCGAGCTCGTGTAGGTCTCGATCCGACAGCGGTGCCGCCATTGGTTGCAGCTCCGTTCATCTTATAGACAAACACCTGATGGTAACTTGGGTTTTGGTCAAACACTGGGGAAAACGTTTCGGGTAGAATTGAACGGTGGAATTGATAGCTGGAGATTGTCTGCGTTCCGTGGAACAACTGAAGGTGTATCACTGAATCTTGACCCTTTATTTACACCTTCTCCTAAAAATCCTCCTCACTTTTATTCAGTTACCGGACCGGACAAGATGGATAAGAACAAGGCTAAAAACAGGAAGAAATCAAACGTTTTGAAAGTAAGTATTCTCACCACCCTCTCACGACCACCCTCACGTGTTTACAACCCCTCAAAAGCAACCACCTACATGTATTATCCCACCCCCTTGTGTTATTTCTGTGTGTGTGTTAATTCTCACCTTTATTATTGTTACTGAATAAATGTTGTCTGTGTAAATTCACATCTTTCAAGTCATCGTTACTTGAGTACCACATAAGCCAGAAACATGCCTGCGGCCGCTGTGCCAAGATCTTTAAAAGGCTCCACAAGCACGTGTGTAAGGGATATGAACACAAAAAGTGCCCTTACTGCCACAAAGAATTCCAACGGCTCAGCAGGCATAAATGCAGGAAGGCGACGCAGACAGGAGGGTCAGCAGATGGGCAGCAACCAAGTACTAGCTGGCAAGCGGCTAACACGGATGTCGCGGCTCAGCACAAGGACCCGACGGGAAAGCGATTTGGCGCCATCTCGCTCACCAAAGTCTCCCAGCAAGGAACTGTCATGACATTCAACGCTTCATTGGAGGACAAAGGAATGGTGGACATTGGTCAAGTATGGCAGCTTTTAACTAATGATATTAGAGCTCTGATGCATTATTACGTCAAGTTGAAAAATACAATGAGGATAGAGTTCAAGTTTCTTTTGGACATGTATTTTGGCGGCTTGCAGGTCAGTTTGATTTTGCAATGCTTAAACATGGGATTTAGCGCCGTGTAGGTCAGAATCAATTTTGACAAGGGAATTTATGCTGGTGACATGGAACTTTGAATTTGCCGAGTTTCATATATGCAGGTAACATCTTTGAATTAAAGAAGACCATGAACTATGAATATAGCAATGAGTGTAAGTACGGGGTTATTATAAAGTCCTGTTACCTTACTTTTCGGGCCATAACATTTGAACAAAATTGCCGATTTTTATAATGTAAATCGGCATAGCAGCCAACTCATAAAGCGTCTGTTGACAACAAATCAACAATGTGGGACGAGTGGGAAGCGAGCAAGATGTCGAAAACCCTATGTGAGTCGCTTGCCGCATCATTGGAACTTGAAGGAACATGGAGAGGAGGCTGGAGCAGTTGCGTGTCAACTTCGGGGCACCCAATGAAAGCACGTGACCTTTTTGAATGTCAACCAACAGTTTTTGAAATAGTTTTTTTCCCAATAAATTTAGTTTCGCCGAAATCGGTTCGCGAGTTCAAAAGTTATGACCCATTTAGTTGGAAGTGGACAGGACTTTGTATTTACCCTCAATGAATTCAGCCATTATGAGGTGTCAGATGGATTGTACACAGTGCCGCATATGTCCATAAAGGGATCAATCGGATCCAGCCCAGCCATTTGCCCTACACCAATCATTGCAAAATCTAACTCCGGCGGCCGCCATTGTACACTGCCAACGACAAACACAGAATGGCTAAAAATGAGTAAATTCAAAACTCATTCTTTTTTGTTTATTGATTCAACAATCAACAAACGCGTAACCATGCCATTATTATTGCCAACTGACCTACACCATATGAAATCCTATGTTTAAGCATTGCAAAATCAAACTGACCTGCAAGCCGCCGAAACAGTTCCTATAGGCAACGATTTTTACCGATGTAGGTCAATTAGCCACCAGTTGTTCGCTGCGTAGGACAGTTTCGCTCTCTTTTTTAAGCTGCAGGACAGTTACTAAAGAATAACCGAGCGTTGTTCTTATATACTAGATTTCTAACGTATAACGAGTCATATGGTATATTTATCTCTAGAACCTTGATCTTTACATAATGCGTCTAGTTCTTTGACGTAATCTTGGTACGTCAGCAAACGTTGATCTTGTCGCCTTCTAGAGTTACGTCATAGCTTTATATACGTAACGGCTCACACTTCTTCCTAATCTATACATGTCCTACATTATAGATTAATAGTACTAATGTCATTTATTACCAATTAACTACATGCTTTTGCATGTACTACAAATCAAGAAAAGATAAAAGTATTTGCAACTGCTTTTTAAAGATTTAGCCATGATGTTCGTTTTGGATGGTCGATGAACCGTGATTGTTTGCTACGTCCATTGTTGTCATCTCAAGGTTTTCGTGAGATTGATTTGGCTGATAGGATCCGCTGGCATTGTCGTTGGGATCTGTCTGCTCTGTGTGGACATATCCGGTGCATCGGTTCAGTGTTGGTTGGACTGCCTTTAAAATTACAATGATAGAAGCAATTAGTGTTAGAACTATCAATGTGATACTGAACCAAGAATTCGTCTGTAGGTTTACATTGTTATTTATCTCTCCCTCCCGTAGATGTGATGTCGAGAGGTATCGGGTTTTCCAGGACACGAAGTCCTTGTCCAAATTGCTGATGTTTAGCGGTTCGTCACCAGTAGTCAACCACGTTAATTGACTTACAAAGTCTTGAAAACGGGGATTATCATACGTAATAAAAAGGTTCTCGCCATGATATGGATGATCATTGATTTCGAAACTAGTTGATGCGGGGATTTTATGTACTCTATCACCACAATCTTTGGTAACTCCACCGCGTTTTAGATTATTAAATCTACAGTATACATTAATAAAGGATCCGCTAGGCTTTATTTGTATGGTTTTGAGCGGATTAAAGGTTTCGAAACATTCATTAACATGGAATTGTATTTCTTTAGTTATTTCTTCAGCAGACACGCAGTTGGTGGCTTCTTTGAGGAAATACCTACCAAACTTCATTTCCGTGTAGTCCATATAACATTTACGTTTAGAATCATAAGCTAAAATACCGGGTCCAGAATATTTAGTCGAACATGTAAAATTCTCTTTGGAAATGTATAAGACAAACGGATCTGGTTCTAAGAGTGCAAGCTCTGTGTCATCTTGAGGAATATACATATTCATTACTATTCGATCATGGTTAGTGTCATAATAACATTGTTTAAAACTGCTGTTTTCTGGGCGACCAGTACCATTTAGAGTGATATCAACTCCTAACATTTCTAACATTCTAATTGGTATTTTTCTTGCCTTTTGTAGACTAAAGCTTCTTTTATGACATCGTTAGCCTCATTGAGCTTTGAAATAGCAAGAGACATGCCAAAAACGTCCTTCATCTCATCGTGCCCGCCATGATTTGTCCTACCTGATAGTAGCACCATTGCTTCCTCGTATGAGCAGCCGTCGACTCTACCAAAGCGGGCTATGTTGTAGTCTTTGTTGCAGGCTTTATCTCGTGCTCCTTTGGTCTTGGCTTTGTTGTGTGGGAAAAAGACTTTGTTGCCGGTAAGATTGTGGCGAGCAATGGTCCGCCAGTTTGTTGGCGTAGTGCCGTCTTGTATCATGAGATGTTCCACTATCTTCAATCTCTGGTCATGGATGTGAGCACCTTTTGCAAATCTGATTATTGGTCGTGATGAAATACGGATTCTCACTCGGTTCACTTGGGGTTTCAGAGATGTTGTAGTGGCGGCTGTGATGGGGCGGAAAGGCTGTGGAGACCCAAGTCATAGCTTTATATACGTAACGGCTCACAAGTTTGCATAATGGCATTGTTGAGGAAACAAGACATTGTCTGTCCTGCTACTTTACTTACATGGTAGCACAGTGTTGTTCACAATCAAAGTCGAAGTTTACTTGCTGTCACGTCGTGAATATTAGACCGTCGTTTAATCGTCGTTCGAGTAAATGTGAGCCAAGCACAGGTGTGTACTTAGTAGGGAACGACCAACCTGCGGACATGTTGACCAAGGCTTCACCAAGGATCAAGCTGCACTACTTCGGCGAGAAAGCCGGATTACAGGCTGAGAGTCTATTGGCATCATCAAGGATTAGAGCAAACGCTATGTTGAGCAAATTCTGGCTATATATTAAAATGGTACTACTGCTGATGTCTGCTGCTGCAACGACCATCGGGGATGATCCTAAAGTATTGTGGAAGAGTAGAATCATTCCAATTTCAACTGGATCGGTAAGATATATCCGATGTACTGCAAGAATCTTCCTTGCCGAGCAACCGCTGCAAGAAGACCCGATTCCGCAATTTTGACTGGAATGCAACAAGTTGTTTGAGGGTTTATCACCAAACGCGAATCAAGAGAAATTCTTCGATCCAATTTCATCGGGCCAGATCTTGTGAGGAATCTGCAGTTTAGGAATGAGCCTCTACTCGTCAATTAGTTCAACGCAGAATAGGCTCAGTTTGGAAGAACTTGACATGGAAGTTCAGGAGCAAGAGCGGACATTGGAGGTCTCCCCAAATGACATGGAAAAGTTGCTCAAGCCGAGCATTATCTCAGAGATGACTTCAACGCACTTTACAGCGACTACAAACGACTAAAGGATGGGACTGTCAGCATCAACTTTCTGATATTGATGATTGTTTCCAAGTACACCACGGGGAGTTACATCATAGCAGAAGCTACCAAGGACTGAAAAAAATGGAAGTTTAACGAGCAATTCCTGATATACTTCAACGTTACTCTACCGTGCGGAAATGAATGCCAAATCGATCTAGCTACTCCCAAACGATGTTCCAACGAAGAAGGGAAAATGTGCGTCATAAAGTATATCGTTGCTACAAACATGGTCCTAACCACCAACCGGCTGTATCGAATGGATATCTAGATTCCAGCCCTATAACCAGTCCTCACCCTGCCTCTTCAAGAATACAGCCCATACAAGCTTCACCATGATCATCGTTCTTATCGTTATTCTGATTTTGGTTGTAATTATGATATTAATCATGTGTTGAAAAGATAGGAATCAAATCATTGTGAAAGCTAAACCTTTTGAATCAGCTTTGGAAAGTTATTGTAAACCATCTAGATCTTGAGGGAAGGTTGGTATTCTTGTAAACAATCTTCAGATAGTTTCAGAAGTATGGGAAAGTTTTTTCTTAGTAGCTAGTCTCCTGTACCGTAATGATCCCATCAATTTCTTCTTGAAAGAATTATTTACTTAATGCTCAAGAACTTGGAAATGTATAATACTCCAGTACAGTAGGGATGACACTGCTGTGAACAGAGGTACTCTGGAAAGGCATATAAATAAGACTTTGTACTCGTGTACATTAAACATCGTTGAGGAAACAAAACCTTGCCTGCAGTAGTGTGATGTCCAGTACCATTAAATGATCCTGCAGCAATAAACAATAGAACCCTAAGACCCTCAGTAAGTTGAATCGGCGAAAAAACATATAAATATCACGAAGAATCCATAAATTTGATAGGAGATTGTTTGGAAGCGCAGCAAAAAAGCACGCCCAACGGGTGGGTCGAACACACGACCCTGAGATTAAGAATCTCATGCTCTCCGACCGACTAAGCTAACCGGGTTTACGTGCTGAAAGGTGTTGACACAGTTGAGTACAGCAGTAGTTAGAGCTTGTAAAAGGTTTTTTAAACTTAGATTTTTGAATTGTGCTGTCAAACGATTGTGTAGTCTCAAGCATTGTCCATGTATGCGTATTGCGTTTATTATTGTTATTCGTACTGGTTAAATAAACTTGACAGTTTATTTTCTATTTGTATCGCCTGTCCTTGTTTGCTAATATCGTCCATTACGAAGAAATAATCAACTTCAATTTATCTGAACCGAGATCGATCAAATCTCTTGTACTCTCATTACGTTGTCACGTAATAGCAATAAATTTTAAATCCGAAAGTTTCAAGTGATTAGGACATTTAAAATATTGAAATATAGCCGCTAGAAGATAAGCTCGAGAAAAAATGTGAAGTTTTCACCAAAAGCAAGGAGCTTTTAGAAGGAAGAGTCAGGACAAATGATTAGCAATTTCAGAACTTGAATTCAGTCGAACATGCGTGGATTTGTTGCGAAAGCCCTTGGATGGGCTTGCAACGAATGTTTGGATTGGTACCAATTGCTCTTCGTCGAAGAGGACGTTCCGAAGCTGTACGCAAAACTAATGTCCTGGACTCGCTTCACTGGCGGAGTCCCTTTCGAGTATGACGAGACTTCAGGTCACTTCCTGTTGGTCGCTGGGATCGATCGCTGGCAATTTTTAATTTCCGGAGCTCTGAGCCTCTTTCGGGCCTTTGTTTGTTTCATCTGTTGTGTTGGAGACGAGCGGATTTGGAATGACTTGTTTGTGAAAGGCGTCGTTAACGCGAATCATCTGACCATCGTGCTCAACTTTGGTGTTACCATAAGCGCATCTTTACTGTATTGGCTAGCATGGCGGAATTCAAGCGCCGTCTTATTTGGGCTTAACATCGGGAAAGTCGCCGATGCAATTTTCAAAGGTATGGGTCTAGGTGGACTTCATTTGCAAAAACGTTTGAGCTCGAATCTGACACGTATTTTTCAGGTGGCTTTGACCACTGTTCGGGCGCAAGAGTGCAGAAATTTTGGATTCTCGCAGCTTTGATTATACCTGTAGGGTTAATTTGTAGCATTTGGTACTATACGACTCCCCACCTTTGGTCCATAAAGCTCTCAGAAAACCTGTAACGTGGAAATGTGGGGCTCATGGGAAATTTTGTCTGCTTTTTGGTTGATACTTGGGTTTTGTTTTACGGAGTTGCTGCGGTCTATTGGGCATCGGCTGCAATATTCTTGATGATGACTTCCGCCATCGGCGTAATGTCTGCCCTCAGGTGAGCCAAACCGCTTGATTGTACATACACATTCTCGGCTAGAACTTTATAATTGAGATGTTCATATCATCCAAGATCGCCGAATAGTTGCTTGGAGCATCAGTTCCGAGATTACAACGTTGTCAAGATTTGCGCTGGCATTGTGGATTCTGTGATATGCGCCACATCTTACCTGATGCCATCTTTTGTCTGTGTCTCGTGACGGCTTTTGGGAATTACATCCTTCTCAACATCGAGTATCTCCTGAGCTTCGGTTACCTCATGGCAGCTCTTTCATTTTTTATTGTCGTTTGCATTGGAAGCGGGCAGGTGTACTTGAGCAAAGTGTTTTCGTGGATTTCTGCAGAGTCGGAAGGACTACTTGAGGACCTGCGCCAAAAAGTTTTGGCAGAGACGTCATCAGAGGACCCGAGCCGAGCGATATATTTTAAGAAGCGCTTGCGCGCCATGCAGCCTATTTATCTTCATTGTGGCGACTTTTCGAAAATGGGCAAAAAATACCATTTGACGCACATGAGCATGATATTGGATCAGAGCATTAATCTGCTTCTGACGTATAAATGTGCTTAAATAACAGTTCTTTTAGTAATTGTGGACTTGAAGTACATGGAATATTGAAGCTCAATAACTTTTAAACTTTTATGACTGTAATCCGAATCAATTTGCTGATTCAAGCCATCTCGTTTTAAATTTATTCGCATGGTTTCTGTAGAACAATTTTAGAATTATATTTATACATCTGAGGTTGTCTCACAATTATGATGAAATTTTTGAAACCGAAAGAGAAGCTTGCTGGCGTTTAGCGTGTATAATTTGCTAAAAGACTATTGAGCCGAATTGAACAACATTAAAGATATATATTTTGTGGTCTGACCTATTACCTCAATTTTATACTAATTTGAAAAAATTGTCATGGCTTCAAAATGACACTCAATGCTTTGACCCAAAAAGAGTTTACCATATTTACCCATCCATGGCCACTTACTCTAGGGAATTTTCAATCTTTAATTTAAAATGGCCTTAAACTTTCCACAAGTTCCATCCTTTGGAAAGTCAGGCGCATTCTGTAGCTCCAACTCCAACATCACTACTGAATCCTCAAAACCAGTTGAAATCTTGTAGATTCTACACAGCCTTACCATGGAGGCCTGGACAAAGAAAGTCGTGAGGAAACCCATAGCCACAGCGCTTCAGTGGGCGTCCAAGGAATGGCTCGATTGGAAGCGCGTGATTATGTTCGAAAGTGACGTCATGGAGCTGTATGACAAAGTCACGACTTGGGTACGTTGGACGGGCTCCGTTTCTTTCGAACGGGATTCAGATTCCGGTAAAATTGTGCTCGTTTCCGGCGGCCAACTTGGATATTTCCTAACATCTCTGTTTTTGGCCAACACCCGCGCTTTGATCTGCTTCGTTGGATGTGTGAGCGATGATCGAATCTGGGAGTTTCTGGAATCAGGAATCGTCAACGCTAATCATGCCATGACCGTAGCGGTCTTTGTGTGCGTTGTTGCAGGAAACGTCCTTGTCTGGTTGACTTGGAGGAACCAGGCGGCTTTGGTCCTTTTGTTGAACATTTTCGGCTATTTCGATACGAAATATGCAGGTGGGAAAACAGCTTCAGGTTAATTGCATAAGAATGTTTTATAATATATATTTCATCAGAATTACTTCCGGGGCCTCAACCTCAAGCCACAGACAGAAGCAACAAAACGTGGGCGCTGATGGCTCTAACGACGCCGATGGCCTTCGGTTCAGCTGTCTACGCTTACGCGGGTGATCATTCGTGGTCCATCAAACTGTCGGAAAATTTATTTCAAGGGAATGTTGGGAGCCCTGGCTATTTCGCTTGCTTTCTGGTCGATGCTTGGTTCATGGTTTTCGGGATAACTGCGTATTGGCGGCGCATTCTGTACATTATGTACAATTTCACTTCTGGCTTGTTGATCATCGGCAGAGTTCGGTAAGTAATTATATATATAATTTGGTTGGTATATTTTGGTTCAACAAAAATTTACTTCAAAGGTCCCTGGCGCAAGGCCACTTGAAGAGCAAAATCCAGTTGTATGATATGATACAAGTGTGCTTTCACGTATTTGACACGGTACTTCGCAAGTGCATGGCTCCTCTGCTATTTTCCGTATACTTGGGCATGGCCCTTATGAATTATACGTTGCTCAATCTCGACTATGTTCTGTCCTTTGGATTTGCACCTGCTGTGGTGGTTTTGGTCATCGATGTTACCGCGATTGCGATTGAACTGAAGCTGGCAAGAAGTATTTCGGTCATTTCCGCCGTTTGTGAGCAACAGCTCGTGGCTTGGATGGAAGAGAGAGGCGGAAGCGGGAATTGTGGGTTTGAACCCTTGGCTCGCCAGATATTACTGTAAGCGCCTCCGCGCCATGCAGCCTATTTATTTGCACTGCGGCGATTTCTGCCAAGTCGACAAAAAGATTCATTTGACCAACAAAGCCACGATACTCGAGTACACGTTGAATTTGATGCTCACTTATAGGTGTGTTTAGACTTGAATTTTGGAGTTGGTGAAAATATCGAATTGCTTTCGAGTTTTTAATAATTGTGAAGTTTATAATGAACATTTAAATCTGTTTTTTAAAACAAGGTGAATAAAACAGTTGTTTCGCTAAAATTGGACGTCGATTTGTGAATATCCCTTTTTTGATAAATAAATAAGGGATAGTAAGTAAGCAGATTACAAAAAACACTCAAAAGAGTTTGTCGTCGTTGCGCGAAAGCAGTTTTTAGGAGGAAGCACAACATTTTTTGAAGGGTATTCCAAAAATTGTTGTGCTTCTAGGTTTTTCTAGTCAAATTCTACCTAAACCGAGTTCGATTAAAATATCATGTATGTACTTAGAACGTTTCAAATACCAGCATCAATCTTTTGCTTACGTAATACGTAAATACAAATGTGGCTAAATTTAATCCTTCAATTGGAGTATATTTCAGGCTCTTATGTAAGTATCAGCTCTATAAAGCCGCTAAATATTAGAAATGCGATGGAATAGAAGGAATAATGCTTCAATTAATATACGTTTCGCAAAAGGGAATGCGAATTCGCAAAGCATTACTCACGTACAGAATTATTGAGAGCTTGTAAAACGAGTCTGGGATAGTGCATGAAAAGTGAGCAACAAAATCGGTAATTCACCCATGCCAACCAAGCACCATGCAGTAATTTATCAGGCTATCTCTAGCCATATGGATTTCTCTCAGCTGAATGTGGGGCTGCTACCGCTCGCCTGATTCGGATTCGGTCTTACTTTACTATGTCAATTGACGGAGAATATCGCTGGTTTTGCAATCCACTTTTGGGGGTTAAATATTTAGATTGGAATCAAGTATTTCTTTGATCGGGTTTCCAGGTCTGAAAATGCTTGGAATAACTGTTCTCGGCAGAACTTATATATATGGATGCTCGTTAGCTCGTATCCGCTGGCTGTCTTCGTTTCAAGGCCACTTCGATGGACTTTGACCAAATGGCAGGATTGATACCATATGTGTGTATGCTACTTGTAAGTTGGAACAGAATGTGATATGAAGACGTGCCCGAGCCAATAATCTAGAATTCATTATAATGGGTCAGGTTCTTTAGGATGAAATATTGATTCAAAATAAGTTCCTGATGGTGAAATTGTACTTGATGATTTTAAAACAATGCTAAAACATAGCTTGCTTTCTCATTCTCACTAATCTCTTAGTAATTGTGGACTTGAAAAACGTAGAATATTGAAGCTCAATAACTTTTGACCATAATCTGAATCAATTTTCTGATTCAAGCCATCTCGGTTCAAATTAACTCGCATGGTTTCTGTAGAACAATTTTTGAATTATACGCATATAATCTGGGGTTGTCTCAAAATTACAGTGAAATTTTCGAAACCGAAAGAAACGCTTGCTAGCGTTGCTAAATTATTTGAATTATTTAAATTTGCTAAAAGACTATTGAGCCGTATTGAACAACACTAATTATAGATATTTTGTGGCTTGACCTATTACCTCAATTTTACATTAATTTGAAAAAATTGTCGTGGCTTCGAAATGACACTTAATGCTTTGACCCAAAAAGGGTTTACCATATTTACCAATCCATGGCCACTTACTCTTGGGAATTTCCAAAAGTCTCCTCATTTGGAAAATCAGGCACACAAAACTGAATTGCGTCAGATGTTAACTGTTTCTGGAATAAGTGGACCACAGAAGTATAGCATATAATTTGATTTAACAATTGCGGCTGTTGTTGAATCATCATCAGCCACAACTCTCAAGCTTGGAGAGAACGAAGCACAAAAATGTTTGAGCTGTTGAAGCTTCGCGATTGGATCTACGCCCAATCCCAAGAACTTCGATATTTGTTCTTTTTCGAAGATGATGAGAGACGGCTGCTCGGAAAAGTCCTGTCGATGCTCCGCTTCACTGGCGCCATCGCCTTCGATTTCGACCAAAACTCTGGTCGCATTTCAACAGCCAAAGGGGGACGTCGCTGGTGCTCTTTGGTTCTCATGGCTTTGGTTAACTTGCGGGTAATGGTTTTGTTGGCGAGCTCTGCGGCCGACTATCGATTCTGGACGGATCTTCGGAGAGGTGTCATAAACGGGGACCATTTGATGTTGCTAATCTACGTCTGCTCTTCTTGGTGCTCCAGCGGTATGTATTACTTTGTGTGGTATAAAAATCCAGAGGTTTTGGAAGCTGCGATCAACCTGCGGGACATGGTCGAAGAGAAATTCGGTGGAGGTAAGGCCTTTGGAATTTTGAGCATTTAGATGTTTTCAAGAACAATTTCACTTTTTTTGGTAACCGCAGATGGAAATATCGGAAACATGTTTGGAAACCAAGGGCAAGGCCTGAAATTTGGTCGCTTTCGAGGAGTTGCCATACTTCTGACACCCTTGGCTGCATTTCTTCTCTTTGGCTTAGTTTACAGTTGCGACCAGCTGCCATCCATCAAGTTGACGGAAAACTTGTTTCAGGGCAACGTTACGCTTATTGGCTTCTCTTGGTGCTATTTTGTCGATTCCTGGTTGTTGATGGTTCACATGCTCTCAGTGTACTCGTTGGAATTCTTCATATTTCAAATCATAATTGTTTTGCAAGAACTCTTCAAGAATATGGCGAGGTATATATGATCCATATTCAATATTGATCTATAAGCCTCAACTCTGGCTTTTGCAGGAAAAACTCTAGGGAATCATAGTTATAGTATGAATATTTTACCGCAGGACAACAAGGCAACAAGACTTGAGTCTCATAAGCAAGATTAGGATGTACGAGACACTTGGAATCCTGGTTAAGCATCTTGACGCTGCTTGTGAAGCATGGCTCGCTCCAGTTCTCCTTGGAGTGCTTCTGATTATGGCCCTGCTCAACTACGTCCTGCTCAACATCAATTATTTGACGTCATTGGGCCCTGGATTGACCGTCATGTGTATATTTTGCGGCTTCATCGGTAACTTTTTTGTTGAAATTGTTTCAAAATCTTTATCGGATTTCTTTGCTGAATCCAACAAGGCTTTAAATAATTTCAAGCGGCAGGCAGGTGAGATGGAATGGGGTTCGAATAAGCGCACGCGCTATCTTGGATCTCGCTTGCGAGGGCTTAGGCCCATTAATTTAAACTGTGGAGACTTCAGGAAAATAGATTCTAATTTTCATGTGACCTTCAAGAGTGCCTTGTTGGACCACACAGCTAATTTTGCACTCACTTTCAAGTGCATGTAATGTTAGAGATGAGTATTTTTGTAAACAATCTACAGATAGTTCCACAAGTATGGGTAACGTTTTTTCTTAGTAGTTAGTCTCGTGTACCGTAATGATCCCATCAATCTTTTCTTGTAAGAATTATTTACTTAATGCTCAGGAACTCGGAAATGTAGAATACTCGAACACAGTAGTGATTAAACTGCTATGCACAAATTTACTCGGGAACGGCATATAAATAGGGCTTCGTGCGTGTGTGCATTAAAGCATTGTTGAGGAAGCAAGACCTTGTCTGTCGTGTCATTTTACTCACATGTAATATATAGGCGGATGTTACTACGGGAAAGGAGTAGTGTGATGTCCAGTACCATCAAATTAACCTGCAGCAATAAACAATAGAAACCTCAGTAAGTTGAATCGGCGAAAAATCATATAAATATCACGAAGAATCCATAAATTAAAATCCATAAAGGAGATCGTTTGGAAGCGCAGCAAAAAAGTACGCCCAACGTGTGGGTCGAACCCACGACCCTGAGATTAAGAATCTCATGCTCTCCGACCTACTAAGCTAGCCGGGCTTACGTGCTAAAAGGTGTTGACACAGTTGAGTAAAGCAGTAGTGAGAGCTTGTAAAAGGTTTTTTAAACTTAGATTTTTGAATCGTGCTGTCAAACGGTTCTGGAGTCTCAATTAAGGATTGCCCATGTATGCGTCTTGCGTTTATAATTGATACTTGTACCGGTTGAATAAACTTGAGTTTTGTTCATTTGTTCGCCTGTCCTTGCTTGCGAATATCGTCCATTATTCCATTATGAAGAGATAATCAACTTCAATTTATCT
>JAQGBJ010002783.1:0-15051 GCA_034698345.1 Sphaeridia pumilis
ATACTTGTCTGTGTTCGAATTCAAAGTCCAGGTCCATTTTCAACTCTTTTCAAGTCCGAAAATTGTAACAACTGATTTCAACTACAAGATATGCCTCAACCTTGACTTTCAATGCGACCACCAGCTTCAACTTTTTTCTCGAAACTGCGGTCTGAGACAACTCCAAACGCCTTTGATCTGCCACTTTTAGGTACTTTTCCAACAGCAATGTATTTTTACTCGTTCGCTCAACATGCATAAGTTGGTGTACTTTTGTCCAGCTTTTTTCCAAGAATTCAAAGATAAGATATGCAGGGCTGCTCATCTTCTTTTACGACACAAAATTGACAGCAGTTTACAAGAATTTCGTATCTTAGAATTTAAATCTCCCGTTCCAGGAAACAGCTGCATCAAACAAGATTATTGTTTTCTGGCAACCGTAGATTGTTTATAAAATTTCCCGCCAATTTCAAACCCATTTAGATTTTTCAAACCCATTATGAGAAATGAATCTAATAATTTTATGTCTGACTTTGTTGATTATATCCACCAAAATTGTCACTGTTTCCTCTGCTAAACCCAAGCAAAACCAAACCACCGCCGAAGACTTTTCAATCCCTGACGACTACCCGCCCGTCGTCAGCGTCTCCCACTGCAAAGATGATCCGCCAGTTGGCGCCAAACCCGACTGCCAACACCTTTGCACTGGAATCATTCTAACGAGACAATGGATCCTCACAGTCGCCACCTGTGGGATAGACGACGATATCAAAAAGTTCCACATCCGAGTAAAAGATCCTGTTCGGTTTCCCTCTGGCGGATACGTTTATTTTCCCGTCCGAAAACAAGCCTTCCACGAAGACTTTATCCGAAGACCCTTGGAGTTCAACCTCCAGGTTATGCTAGTTGTGGGCGAGTTTAACAGAGACCAGTTTGCGCGAATTCCCTTGAATCCAAAACTCGTTGACATTGGTACAAGTCCAACTGATCGGATGCGTCAGCGAAGTTTGCTGTCAACTCCACCCGAAAACGGTTGGCAATTTATTTTATCAATTCAGCAGAGCAAAAGGTTTAAAGTATCGATATTTTTTAGAGCAAGTCGCTGTGGTCGGTTGGGGCTTCACAAAGTCCGGGTCTAAAATGGACTTCAAAAAAGGCACCAAAGGCCTCGGAAGACTGAAGGGGATTGTGCAGCCGGACGCCTGTTGGTTCGACATGAGCAATGAAATAGAAGACTATGTCGCCAAATTCGCCAACCGAATCTGTGTGGACTTCAGTCCGGCGACTGGTCCCTGCAGTGGTCATTACGGAGCGCCGCTGGTTCAAGGCAAAGGAGAAAGGACGGCGCTGGTGGGCATTTTGGCCTTTTATGATGACCCGGAAGGCTGTTATAGGAGTTCGGCAGCGCTTTTTGATTTGGTTGAGAATCATCAGAGGTGGATTGAAAGAGCGACTAAATCGAGATTGTTTCGTAAGTTTTGTTCACTTTTATGAGCTTTTGAATTTGGCGGCGATTTCTAAATCAATTTTGGATTTTCATAGGTATTACAAATGGGTCAAATAGGGGACCGGAAATTGGATTTGTTTTAATGAGTTTTCTATTTTTGGCTACCGGAGGACACATTATAGCTTGTGTCTACACGTTTGATTGAACAAAATTAATTGCTATTTCTAAATTAACGCTCGATTCAATTATATATCGCTTTTATGTACGTTAGAATTCATCAAGAAATTGCCGCCAGGGGGCGTTTTAATTATTGAATGAAAATAAACAAAAACCAATCGCCCAACAAACATTTTCAGAAAGCTTCGTTCTTTTAGTTAGAGAGTCGCTGCAAAACTTTAGCAAAATGAACTTCATTTTCAAGTTTTCAAAGACCTGTCGAAGGTGCCAGCCCAACCTTCAAGTACCCAACACGTCCTTCCAAGGCGGACTCGAGTTCAACCTCAACTGCCTCGCTTTGTACTGCAAATACTTGTCGTTTCCACTGTTAATCGATACCAAAACGCAAAAGATCCAATCGAACGATTCCTTGAAAGTCCTGATTCCGTTCTGGCTCCTCTGGATTCTAATGGCCTACAAGTCCATTTCCGGAGCTATTTTTCTAGCCATTACTGTACTAACTGCGCCCTCAAGTGGCTCCGAGACGTCAACAGTTCAACTGGTCCTTCAAGTCTGTTACCTGACTGCAAGCTGGTGCGCAACAATCTGGGGCTACATCCAACTGCTGGCCAGTCGACACAACTTTGTGGACATGTTGAGAACCGTCATTAAGTTGCAAGAGCAGGTCAAAGGTCACCGGTTCATCCACTACATCTACTGGAGTACCCCCATTTGGATTTTGTGGTATCCGTTGGCGGCCAACGCTTTCATGTTGTGGGACGCGTCTTGGGAAATCCAGTTACGATACCAGCTCCATCTAGCGTTTGTTCTGTTGGAGGCGTCTACGGAAACATGGAGCTATTTTGTGGCTAGTGGCGCGGCGATTGTATTGGACTTTTTGTATGGTTTCGGAATGGCTGGGTTTGGGTCGCTGCTTGTCTTCTCCCACATTAGTTTCTTTGAAGTTTGGGTGGATGAAATGCGTGATATTTTGGATGAGTGGCAAATGTCAGGAAGGTAAGAGATCAATTTTTTTCAAGACTGTTTAAAGTTATTGTGTGATAAGCTGGAATTTTTGCAGGACCGAAAACAAAGACCATTTATGGCTTCGAACAGTCCAACTTTCTATATTCCTACGATGGTTCAGCATTAGCGGGAGCTTCGCCATCTACACTGCAAAACTGGCAGTTTTGGCCCTGTGCAGTTTTGGAATTTCAGCTGTGATCATGTTCAAAATGTCAAACCCGTTAACAATAGTGTTTCTTGTGTATAATGCTATTATGCCTCCGGTTGCTTTCTTCGCTTTGTACAACAAGGCTTATCATGTCAAGATTTATTTGCTCGCCGCCAGGGGCGCGCATGAGCAGAGTGGCGGTGTTTTGGCAAAACGGGCTTTGGGTATTTCCTGCAAAGGCGTTGTTGTTGGATGGTTTCATGAATTTGAACAAGAGTCTTTTTTGGTAATGTCGGATTTTATAATTCATCAGGTCATTTCTATTGTGCTTACGTTTAACTAAATTTTCTGGCTTCTTTAATGAAGCTAATTGCTGTTTCTAGTCTGGTCTAGATTTTGTGCAAATTTTTATTAAGTTTGTTTCTACGATTTAGAATTTGGCGATGATTTCTGAAACGACTATTGTTTTGACAGGTATTAAATGGGTTGAAGCGAGGACCGGAAATGGAATTTGCTTTAATTGATTTAATATTATTGGCTGTCGAAAACCTGTGTACATTTCCATTAATTTACAGGTGTGATTGTGATTGAACGGCTTTATCACATTGAGCTAATTTTCTTAATTATAACCTTGACTCCATATGTCTATTACAAGATTAATTGAAATGCCATAATTCAAATTTCCAAGTGAAATTTCACTTTACAATAACACATGTTAGTTAACAGTACGCAAAATATGGCAAAAACCAAACACTTGCAAAATTGCCGCCAAAATCCTACTTTAGTCTCCATCTTGTCTTGAGCGTTTTTGTTGAACAGCAAATCGGTCCAAAACTTCTCCGCCGGCTCAACACGACGCCACCACTTTCCTCGATTCTGCTCGTACTTTTGGAACTTCTTGAGCGACGCTGCCGCTGCGACCCGCAGGCGCTTCCAAGCGTTTCGCGCGTCCGGGTTCGAAAAGTAATTCATGTAAGGGTTGACAGGATCCAAAAATACGCCGGTCTTGGCCCCCATTTCTACAAACTAGAGAAAAGCAAAGCATAAATTTTTGTTTGAACTTTCCCTAATGTCAATTCAAGAAAAAATCCTCCTAAGCTTACTTTTTTGGTGAAGACAGAATCTCCGAATTTAACGTCATAAAAAAAGACACAAACATCATTCGCGTCCTTGGACATCAACCTGAGTAGCTCCGTGAAGGCCTCCAGTGCACAGCCGTCGAAGAAAGCGTCAATTTGACCGCATCTGATGGCCACCAGTTCGGTTAAGCTGACCAAAAACGGGTCTTCCGGTGCTTCTTCGCCCAACATGTTGCAAGCTAACCACAGTTTTGCCAATGCGACAACGTTTTTGATAAACTCCGGCTGTTCCCGAAGGTATTTGGCGAGTCTTGCTGTTCCCAGCTTTGACAAAACTGGTATGATTAGTTCTGTATCCAGGCTGAGTGACGAAGGCTTGTTGCGGCTGCAACAATTCTTGAGCAAAAATTTCATTTGAAAATATGTATTAGCTACAAAGTCTTCCTTCGGGTTTGGCATTAGTTCCCATGAGTACTTCATAACGATCGTAGCGCCATCCACCGTAACCTTGAAGTAATGGCACAAAGTTCTCTTGTCGATTACATACTGAACGTGGCTAAAGTTTGGCGAATTATTCAGCGCGACCATAGTTGAAAGGAAAAGTTCCGAATTTTGGTTGAATAAATCCTCTAGACCTTCGAACGCATCCTCGTTGCTGATGTACATGACAAGTTCAGCATCTGGTAGTCGACTTTCTCCAGTAGGTCGACCAGTTTGAGGTCCAGCGCCGAAAGTAATCACGTGCCGGTTCAGAATCCAGTAAAAATCTTCTTCCGTGTCGAACTTGAAGTCAAACTCTTTGCGAATTGCGGCCATCACTTTTTCGCTGGCTTCTTCACAACGAGCTCGGTGCGCTTTGTCCAGATGGCGCTCTTGTTGCACAACTTGACGGAGTGCTTTGTCTCCTAAAAATTTGAACTTTTCTGTATAAATTACGACCTGAAGCGATTTTTCAAACTTGTATGTGGAACTAGATTAGCTCAACTTGGAGACTTACCGGCTTTGTAGATGTCCATTTTTGCTCCCACAGAACGTTGTTTTGCCAAAAATCTTTGTGTCTTTGTTTCTAATTTTCCGTTAGAATATCACTGTAGAAACTACGTGTAGTTTGAATGGCTATAACAAACTATCACTATGTCAGCTGGAAATCTTGTATATATTGTAGCCAAGTTGAATATTCCCTCCTGAACAACAAAACATCCACAGTTTCTCTTCTCTTTTATTTCTCAATTGCCCGAAGCTAGAAGCTAAAAATGTACCTTTCAAGTGAACTGAAAAATGTATTTTTAACCTAGCACTAGTTGTAACCCTCAGGCTATTCCAGCGTCTATAATTCTACTGGATTGAGTAGAAAACAAACAATAGAAACGTCTATAGTCATAGAGAAAAAATGGATTTTGACAATTCGACCCTACATTATTGAGCAAAACGACGAACTTTCGCCATACACAATCTTATGAATCAACTTGACATTATCCTCGTTTTTCGGATCAATTTCTCTCGCCTTCAAGTAGTTTTCAATATCTTGCAGACTCTCTTGCGCCACCTTGCGGATTTTGGGCCACGCGCTCTTAACTCGTCCTTCTTCGTCTTGCAAAAAGTTGTTGTAGGGGTTAACGGGGTCGAGCAAGATTCCTTTGTTGTTCTTCATTTTGTTGAACTGCGTTGGTATCAAAATTTAAAAAAATTAAAACCAGTGCGCTAAACTTTTTGCAAAACTTTTTCTTAACTCTCAGCTCACCTTCTCAGTAGCTGTCAGAATCGGAAACCTAACATCATCGAAAACAACCTGGACTTCATTAACCGGTTTAGCAAAAACCACCAGCACCCGAACCAGCGCCAGCGTCGGAGACGCGCTTCCAGACCTCTTCAACTCCTCCTGCGCCGCCTTGACCGCCACCAACTCCACAATTGTCGAAGCTCCAGGAACATATCCGACATCGCCAACCCGATTCGCTTTCCACATTTTTGCCAAAATGACCACTCGGTTCACAAAATTCGGTTGAGTGTCCACATACTCGACGACCTTCTCCGCCAGGCTACTGCAAAGCCAGGGCAGGTTTGACCCCTGATGATATTCCATGTCCAAAACAGTCCTCCATTGAATCTCGATCGGAGAGCCACCTATGTGAGACTTGTGGAAGCTGACTGCTGGAACCAGGTCCAGTTCCGTCTTGTTCGAAGTCGTGACACCTAGCGCGTTCTTGCCGATCCTGCAATTGTATCCTTTTTTGGCAGAATCCAGCACTTGCTTGAACACTTCCTGTTTCGTTGTCATGATATTTTTGAGGTCTGTTGGCCGGTCAAAGGTCACGTTCAGGAAGACGACGACATCGAAATCAGGGTTTTGAGCAGAACCCAGGGCACTTCGCTTCCCAATGCTGCCGGCGACGCAGTGACGGGCTACGCTGAGCTGGCCTGATTGTTGCAGCAGGTCTGTGATTGCTTTGGCAGTTTGGAGGCCTTCGGAGCGGTACGTGGAAAAATTGGCTTTTTCGCTGTCGATGACTTTGTTGAGGAGGATGTCCTCTGAAAAAAAGAGATTGAACCGTTTGAAAATATATTTTAAAAATTGAATCTTTTGTCTTTTGTACGGCTTACCGTTTTTCAAATTAATGTTTTTCTGGAGAATAATATCCACCGGTGAAAGCGGCTCGGCTGAAACTGTACCACCCATCGTCGAACTTCTAGAAAATGTTTTTCAAATTTCTCTTTGTTTTGAACTTGTAGAATTGTAGTGGCAGGCAGATAATTGAAAGCTAATTCTTCCAGAGTCCAGGCTTAACACACGTAAGCTCTAAGCTTTCACACTCTCTTCTCAACCCTTTCAGCTTGTTCAGCTGTTACGTCTCCTGATCAAGCTCATCTCTCTCATTTGTTTGTATTGCATCTTTGGGCTGGATAGGCGAAAATATCGTTCTGAAAACGATCTTTCTGTGTTTACACTTTCGAGCCCACAGTCACAGTCTATTACATTCAATCTTCTTCAACTGGCTTGTTTAACCAAAAGAAATTATTTAAAAGAATGAGAGCAATAGCAAATAATTGCTGACAGAGATTTCCGTCGGCAGATTCACCTTCTCAGTCAGCTGATTCAGTCAGTTCTGAGTTGTGACTCACTCAGAACAGCTCACATTTCGGGCATTTCACCCCCTGCCATTCCCGCTTTTTCCAAAACAGAAACATGCGCACAAAAAAACATCCTTTCCCTTGACCAAAAAATCTATCTCAATGGGGTAAACCAATACAGAATATATATATATATACCTCGGAATTATCTCAAGTCAGCACATCCATGCATAATTAACACCGTTGAAAAAGCGGGACAGCAGTAATGGCAAAAATACATGTCCAGCGAGCATCAATGACTCTACGCCAGCTTGATCATTGAGTGACTCTATTAACGCTCAACCCACAACAGCGAGATGAGCACAGGTGAAGCATACGAATAACAGATGTAACGCTGATGATGAGAAATCTTTGGCCATTCGCCAATTCCTCCCTCGTATATATTCATGCTTTTGGATTCCGCATATGTATTATACGGTGAACCGCGCTCTCCTTCCCCGCATGTGAATCACATGTTACAGCTTTCGTTGGTCTAAATGTTCCAAGTTTTGGCTCATGTTTTCTGGACATAGTTTCTACTTCAGTTCGTCACGGCTCCTCAATCCTCCAACAGCTTTCCAGAATCTTGTGGTGCTAAATAGTTCAAAGCGGTTTGTGGCAACGCAAACGCAATCCTACTTTTGAAAACAGACACTTTCTGACCACTTGAATTTTAGCTACAAATAATAAACGAGCATAAGTAAATTAAGAAAATTCAGGGGAGCTTTTTGCCGGTTTCCTACAAGTTACTAGTGTTAGTGTTTTGCCATGTGCTCGCCTGTACAAAGTTAGCCGACGTCTGTTTCAGATTTCCAAGTCAAGTCAGAGTTTATAATTTCCAGTCAAAATGTTAGCCGACGTCGTATCCCATGTGACTCCGTTCGAAGCGGCCTTTGGTGGAACCGCGCGCTTTACATCGACAGCTTTCAATGTAAGTGCCTTTATTGCCTTTCTCAAATTGTCTTCCCGGTTGTTGGTTTTTAATTTTGTAAAAGTTGTGTATGTGTGAGACAGCTGACACCACCGCCTACACACCTCGACGGTAACGCTCCGCGGCAGTTGTCAGTTACTTGCTCCGCTCAAGGTCATATGACCAACTGGTCCACGATACAATGCGTTATCCAAGTGCGTTTCCCCTAAAGTGTTATTTGCCTTTGCCCATTGTACAGCTTTACGCAACTCACAGAACGCACATGTAACTTGCCTGATCAAAATCGCCCAGCTGAATCACACAAGCTTCTTCGCATATTTTTCACGCGCCGCGCTGTCGCAGCTCCAGAAGGATATTTGTGGAAAGCGTTTTAAGTCTAAGATTTTTCTGTGTACTAAACAAAATGTACAGCAGAGGATAACTAATTGAGGTTTACTCCATAACCAGCATGGGAAATCCAAATAAGCGTGGGAGACGGCGCTTGCGCGCTTTGACCTTGACGAAACAGCTTAATAATAAAGCTTTTTTAATTTACGAGGCGTTACATGACGTTAGCCTTAACTATAATATCTTCTCTTGACTTAGCATAAGCTTTGTGGATAAATTTGCTGGCGACGTGCCCACTTGATACTTGATAGATGTTTTCTATATAAAAGTCTGTAAAAGGCAAGTTCTTAGAACCATATCAACGACTAACAAATGATTTTGGTATATATTCCAGGTCCTTCATACAACAAACGGCCATGAGAACTTCGCCATGTCCCCTGTTGGCCTCACGGGAGTCCTGGCGATCCTCAGCCTGAGCACCGCTGGCGAAACCAAATCCCAAATCCATAATGTCTCAGGCATCTCCTCTGACGACCAAGTCATCATCGCTGGAATCCAAGATCTCCAATCAACGCTCAAGTCTCACGAGCGCCCAACTCACACTTCGACCAGAGCCCACCACCAGGAGTCCTCCACCCGACACCACCACAAACGTAGTCAAGTGGCCTTACTAACCAGAGCCTTCTATGATACCAACAGCCTCAACCCAAGTCCCTTGCTAAACCAAACGGTTTTTGAAGTACTCGAGATGCCACTGGAACCGCTGGATTTCTCCAACAAATCCGCAGCAGCTGACAGAGTCAATGAGTGGCTCACCGAAATTTCTGGATCGAAGCTCAGCAATATTGTTTCTCCTGGTAATTCTTCATAAAATTGTTTCTGTTTTTGAGCAAATACGCTGATTCATTAACGGCTTTTTGGCTCCACAGATACCCTTGGCGAAAACCTCGCCATATTCAGCAGCCTCAACTTCAATGGAATTTGGAAATATGAATTCGTATCCAAAAGGCACGAAAAACACGATTTTCACTATGCAACTGCAGGAAGCCGGTCCCGCAAGTTCATGACTCAAGAATTCAAGCGAGACTTCAATGTGGCCAAGTTCGACGATATTGCTGCAGAAGCCATAGAACTACCGTTTGCAGTGAGTATACTTTTCAAAACTTCGAATATTTTTAAAACCAGCCAAAATAACTATGAAATTCAAAATTTTTCCAGGACGGCCGCCATAGCATGTACGTCTTCAAATCGACCAACTCAACTGACCTCTACGGAATCGAACGGCACTTTCGATGTAGCAACCTCCTCGCTGAAATGCAACAATTGTTTCAACCGCCAGATGGCGCTTTCGACGGCGTCTTAGTGTACATGCCGGACTTCAAGGTTGAGACCACTGTTTCTTGGCAGCCCATCTTTGAACTTGTAAGTGGCCATAGTTTTCAAGAAATCAACTTAAAATCTTAAAAATTTTACAAAAATCTTTTTCCCCCAGCTCGGAATCACCAACGCCTTCAACCCAGACTCTGCCGACTTCAGCGCCATCTTCTCCGGTCAAGCCCACGCTTCGACAATCAACCAAAAAATTGTTTTGGCCGTCAATGACAAAGGCGCTTTTACGGAAGAAAATAATAAGCGGGAGCTGAGAGAGAAACTCTTCGATCGAAACGCTGATGCCAAAGCGTACGTCTTCGGAGTGGATCGGCCCTTCATCGCGCTCATCTTCGACAAGTGGACCAACACGCCGCTCATCTCCGCAGTCGTCTATGACCCTGATAAAACCGCCAGCGTCCACATTGGAGCTCCCGATCTGACCAAAGTTTCTGAAATTTCAAAAATCCTCCAGTGTACTGACAGCGTTCCGGTGACTTCAGTTCCCGGTTCTCCTTCGCCAGTGAATCTCGAAATACACTATATTTTATTGGCTGTTTTCGCTACCATTTTATTTGTTTTGGTACTTGCTTTAGGTATTATCAAGTGCATTAGCAAATAACTCAATGTTTTCAACGCTTTCTAGTCCAATGGTTGTATTACCGCTAATCAGCTCTATAACAGTTACCACTTCAACTTGATTGATCGATTTTAACTCTATTTAACTTTTGATTGACACGATAAAGGAAATGCATCTTAAAATTAATTATATTTCTAATCTGGCAACCTTGACGCTGCTGAAGCGCCGCATAAATCGCTTTATATTTCTGTGTCGAGCTTCAGTTGGATTCCACCTTGCAGCGAACTTCAGTTCCAACTTCAAAATGGCAACCCTTGCCCAGTTAACCATCTACGCTCTTGCAGCTCTAGCAGTTCCATTCGCGACCTTTGTCCTCTCCGAATTTACTTCCGAAGTACCCGAAAATAACCTTCTTGCTCAGCTTCATCCCTGCCTGCCGATCCAAAACGATACAATTTTGGAATGGGTTGACCTAATGGACGACATCTACACAAGGTCCTGGAGCATGTCCGGTATTCACGGATACAGCGCCACCGGCTCGGATCTCCCAGAACCTCTCAACAGCACTTCACTTCGAGCAAAGGGTATTTTTTACTACGACGGCCATGGGCACGCCATGGGACTCTCGCGCCCAAACACGCCCATTGCAGCCTCCCGTGACTCCATTTCCGAACTGTTCCTCCGCTACTACGCTCACCACGTCACCGAAGACAGCCCGCAAAACTACTTCGTGTATCCGGTCAAAGGTCGTTTCCATGGCGTTGAATACCTGAATGCTACTGCTGACCTCCAGTGGAAAGAAGCCTGGTTTGATATCGATATGCTACTAGCTTCTGATCAAAAGGTGAGTCGTTTGAAGTAGCCGCAGTGGCCAAGGTCGTCTAATCTAACTTTGATTCTGAACTTGCAGGTCTTTGTTGGTATCTCAGCGCACAATACTATCAATGCACTCTTGATAGATCAAATCATATTTATTCACAAGTCGATTCCGTATAACTCTAGTACATACTGAAATCAATAGCAGAAGTTGAATGCAATGAAACTGAATTTTGCAGTTCCTCTGGGAGTCTGCAGTTCAAAAATAAAAAATAACATACTCCATCAGAACAATGGTATACTTTTACGAGTACATAACTTGAGAAACTTGACATTCTACTAATCGCCACCAAACTTTTCACCCAGAAGAATGATCCCAACGGCATGACGCATCCTTCGTTCCAACTTTCCACATCCGCAGTAGCATCCGTATCTCAAGATGCTCAGCGACTTCTTGGCGGCCCACTGAAGTTCCTTCATTCCATCGATAACGTCGTAGTTAGACGCGTCCAAGTAGTTCAAGTAGGGGTTGACAGGGTCAATCAGGATCTCTCCAGCCTTGGCTCCATTGGCGTCCAGCTGTAAAACCAACGATACTCCGGTTAAACAATGTCACATACAGCACCCATGTCGAAAAATGCCCCCTCTCAATTCAAACTCAAACCCACCCACCTGTTCTTTGACATTACACGGAAACGCCACACCCCTGGTATCCAGAATGACCTTGAAATCTTTCCTGTTGGTAGCCATGATCTCGAGGAATTTTGCAAACGCCTTGGTAACCGATGGAACAACATCCTTGTACTTGTACTCGGATTGCGCTGCAAACATGGCCACCAGTTCAATAATGGTCGATTCGGCACACATTTTCTCCACCTTCTTCAGTCCGTGGTCTGTCAACTTGGAAATGAGCTTCATGTGCAACTTCCACATCTTGGCGAGCACGATCACCCGGCGACAAAACGTGTTCTCCTCTTCGGTGACATTCTCACACTTCTTGCGTCCATGGACATATTCGACGACCATGTCTGACATTGAAGGTCCAAGGTACGCCAGGTCCTTGCCTTCCTTCGCACACCGGTTCAACACCGCTGTCCACTGTTCATTTCCCGCTTTTTTCGTACCCTCCTGGAAGTTGATGGCTGGCACCAGGTCGAAATCGTAGCCTTTGTACTTCACATCCACGCAGACTTCCCAGCTACCGTTGAATTTCATGTCTCGGTTCGTATTTGCTTCGGTTTCGACAACTTCAGAGATGGTTTTGATGGTATCCGCAATGACTTTCTTGAGCTCGTGGTCCGGGATTTTGTCCATGGTCTTGTAGATATCTTTGAGGTGAGGAGGCACGTTGATGTAGAGGACCATGTCGAGGTCAGGATGGTTGCGAGGACCCAGGTGGCTCTGTTTTCCAATACTTCCGGCAAGGTCAGGTGCACGAGAAATACTCAGTGCTTTTGACTTCTTGGGCTCTTTTGACTTGTCCAACTTCTTGGACTCTTCTATTAGCAGGGTTCGAAGTTCCATTGCTACTGCGGTCCCGCGCTCGACGTAAAGATTAGAACCTTCCAAGGCTTCGTCAATCAGCTTGTTGAGGCAGCTGTCCGCTTCTGGAATGATGATTTGAGCCGGTGGATTTTAGTTAATTCACAGAGCTATACAGCACTTTTGAAGCTTCATATTTCAAAATTCAAAATTTTCTAAAACTCACCCTTTTTGTTCAAGCGCTCCATTTTTCTTTTGGCGCTGAGTAAAAATCGGATCAGTTCAATCAAGTGTATCTCAACTTGTTTCTACCCACGCTCCACAAATGCTACTGTGAATCTAGCAAACCGCCCCTACCTATTTCTTCGCTATGCCTTTTGCAACTACCCGAAGCATCCTCTCAACAAAAACAGAATATTATCTACAAAAAGAATCGCTCTTTTGCACAATCATGTTCAAGTCTCAAACTGTCCTTTGGCTTTTTTAAACATACTGTAATTTCCAGCCTCTCATCTCTTCTCCCTACACTTTGAATTCTCGTTCAAGATTCAAACTCCGAAAACAACTGTCAAGTCACGTTACGTGATCGTTAAAGAAACGATTTTCCCCTTTCGAGCCTTGCTTATGTTTGTTTAACTATTTTATTTATTAGTCATTTACAGCCGCAAAGTCAGCACATTCGCAGGTCTAGACTGTACATGAAACTCGATTCCGTATAACGCTAGTACATACTGAAGTCAATAACAAAAATAGAACTGAATATTCAAGCTATTTCGAAAGCTTGTATGTCAACAGTATGGCTCAAAACTACATAGAAAACAAGACCTTTCGAAAATATATAAATATAAACATCATAAACTTGAATTTCCCGCCAATTCTACTCATGAGCACCCCACTGCTCACCCTGATGAACGATCCCAACGGCATGACGCATCCTTCGTTCCAACTTTCCACATCCGCAGTAGCATCCGTATCTCAAGATGCTCAACGACTTCTTGGCAGCCCACTGAAGTTCCTTCATTCCATCGATAACGTCGTACTTCGAAGGGTGCAAGTAGTTCAAGTAGGGGTTGACAGGGTCAATCAGCATCCCTCCGCCCTTTGCTTCTTCATTGGCCTTCAACTGCAAAAACCAACAATACTCACAGTGAGTTCCACACATATGCATTTCAATCATAAAACTTTCAACTTTGACCCCAGCTCCTCCACCCACCTGCTTGTCGACATCACACGGAAAAGCCACGCCCCTGGTATCCAGAATGACCTTGAACTCCTCCCTGTCGGTAGCCATGATCTCGATGAAGGTTGCAAACGCCTTGGTGACCGATCCAACTCCATGCTTGAACTCCAACTGCGCTGCATACAAGGCCACCAGTTCGATAATGGTCGACTCGGCACACATTTTCTCCACTCTTTTCAGTCCATGGTTGAACTTCTTAGAAAGGGCCTTCACATTGGTCTTCCACATCTTGGCAAGCTTGACTACCCGGCGACAGAACATATTTTCCCCTTCAGTGACGCAGTCCCGTCCATGTACGTAATCGACGACTTTGTCGGACATTGAAGGTCCCAGAAACTCGATGTCCTTCCCCTTCTTAGCACAACGGTTCAGGACCGCAGTCCACTGAGCGTTCGTCGCTTCGGCGTCGCCCTCCTGGAAGTTGATGGCTGGTACCAGGTCGAAATCGAAGCCTTTGTACTTGACGTCCACGCACACCTCCCAGCTATCCTTGAATACCAAGTCTCGGTTGTTGAGTGCCAGAAGTTTGACGACTTGAGTGATGGTTTTGATGTTGTCAGCAATCACTTTTTCAAGCTCGTCGTTAGGGATGTCCGCCAACTTTCCGTATTTCTCAACAAGGGCTGGAGGCACGTTGATGTAGAGGACCATGTCGAGGTCAGGGCGGTACGAGGGACCCAAGTGGCTCTGCTTTCCAATACTTCCGGCAAGGTCAGGGGCGCGGGAAATGCTCAGTCCTCCGTACTGGGCAGCATAGACTATGAGAAGGTTTAGAAGTTCCAGGGCTACGGAGGTCCCACGCTTGATGTAATCCGTTGAGCCGACAAGGGACGTGTCAATAATCTTGTTGAGGCAGCGGTCAGCTTCTGGAATGACAATTCAAAGCTTTTGTTAGTCAAACTCTATTGTGATTTAAGTGAAAACCACTAAAACCAGCTTCAAATCAAAACCAAAAATTGTCAAATCGGTCTAAACTCACCCTTTTTGTCCAAGCTTTCCACATTTCTCCTAGCGTACAGCGTTCCGTTCATGATGACTGATAATTTCAATCAACTTTTCAAAAACAATCAAATCTAAACGTAAAACCTAAAAAACTTGTAATTTTATCCACCAATCAACACAACTTTAAAGCAATTGCTGTCGCTTCAACTCCACAATTTGAAATGATTCCAGCAGTCACTGTCACTGACGTTTTTCTTCTGTGCTTAACCGTTGCATATCTCATGGCTGCAGCTGAATCAGCTGTTTGCAGTTGCACCAAAAAACAGAGTGTTCTCCTATCTCAGAGTCGCTTCCATCTAATCCCTTGTTCAAGTCTCGCCCTGCTCGGGTAAACACACTGTAATTTCAAGCCTCTTCTCCCC
>JAQGBJ010002784.1:0-15050 GCA_034698345.1 Sphaeridia pumilis
TATACAAAACTTTGGCTCTTTGGCTGTCATTAATTCGTCTGACGTCTGATAAGCGATCCGTGCAAACCAATGTCCGCTCTATGTCTTCCTTGGCCAGCCAGCAAACATACAAAAATAAACTTGAACAAACGCACTTTCCACACTTAATTTTTAAACTTTAGCTTGTACAAAAATATAGCATAGGCAGAAACAAAAACAGGCATCGTAGTCGTAACATTCTGAAAATTAAAATTCTTTGCTAATTTCACATCATTATGCAGCTCAGGCGAGCTTTTTGTAAACCTTGCAACTTGTTCTGGTTTGTATCAAAAATATTCGACATTCTCCTTACATAAACATGACACTCGAATCCCAGAAATTTCCGCTTAAACTTTACACTTCTGACGTCTAAACCTTCAGAATTCTCCGATTCTTTTCCGCATGTTTCCTATTGAAATTGCCACTAAAGTCAGCGATCAATCCCCATAATTCCACCATCCCAAATTCCACCTGCCCCTTCTCTGCCATATAAGCGACAAAGAGCACACGTCAAACGACAGGTGAAACCTCGCCAGTCTTCAGTCATCATCAAAACAACAACAATTCACATTTAACCTTATGCTTGAGCCCAAGCTTGACAGATATGAGAGAAAAAGAACGTGTTTCTTTTGCCACGCATTTCTTATGAGAATATAAGCCAGCATGTCAGTTCAAATTCAAGTTTGTCAGCCTTCAAAGCGACAGTCAATAATCATTGGAATTTGACTCGCAGCAGCCTTTTGAGGTCACACAAGTTGTCATATATTCACTAGCATTTGCCTTCACAATTCAAGTCACAAATCATCCCATAAGCTGACTGTGAGACGCTTCAAACGCTTATTACCGACCGACCGATTTTTTCCATTTTTCCTTCGACTCCATTTACCGCATTCTTCAACGTTACAAAAGCCGTCAATTTACGACACGCATTTAAATTCAACCGGCTCCCAGTCTGGCGATACAACTTCAATCAGCAGCATCACCTGGACACACCTGTTCTTTTTTTTCCTATTAAAAAGCATTTGTTGTCGTCTTCAACACGTGAAATTCGGATTGCGGAACAAGAATGGAGAAACCTGAACACTTGTCTTAAAATCGTCATGATCGTCACGCGATATTTTATATTTTTGCCATTTCCTTCATATTATAAACAAAGAATCTTTTTAGTCAAACCGTGTAATTTTATCCGTTTGATTCTCAACTTCAAAATCGTATAAAGTTTTTGAAAGCCCAAGAAAGAATATCTGATTGCATCCATCTTTTCATAAGATTTTTGCAACTTTCTCGTCGACGTCTCTGCCAAAATTCTTGTTATCGAGGTAACAAATCACCATTTTGTTTACAGCTTGTTATATTACGATGCACTTGCATTCACCTTTTATACTTGTAGCCAAGCCATCTAAAATTACAGTTACTTTTCAGCTTTTCAAACAAATTCCACTTGTCAACTACAAATTTTCAATGTCGTTATTTCGTTATTGCCAAAAGCTCCCTGCTATTTTATTCAATAGCACAGCATTAACAACGTCATAATTTATTAGCCGCCACAGCAGCACTTTGGAAATCCACCAGCAAAAAGCCATCATTTCCAATTTCTATTCACAAAGCAACAAGTGTCTTCTTGTTCTCCAAAGGACACATAGATTTTCAACTTTATTTTCAATGACTCAGATCCATTCAGGACGGAATACACACAAAAGAGCCCATTGAAATCCGTAAAAGATTTTGAGGGTTTGAGCTTTGGCGAATTAGGTAAAATTTGTGTTTATCCTCAAAAAACTGTTATGGGACAGTTGTAAAACATACACGCATAAATAACCTTTTAACTTGTACTTGGAAATTGCCGTTAAAGCCCATCGTAAATTATTTATGGTTGACGCATGCGCACTTGGTCACTTCGAAGATGCCTCAAATCGCCTCCACATCGAATGCTCGCAAAGGCCAAAAATTCACTAAAATTTCTTCCACGGGTTTGCGAATTTTCGCCAATTTTATCTTTCCCGCCCTTCAAAATATTTTCGAACTCCAAAACCATCGATTTTCCCGCTTAAGGCAAATTTTTCATTTTCTATGGCATTTCCATTGGTGTCATGATCAATCAAAAAACTTTTTGGTATTCTGCTCAGGTTCCATTTCTCTCCTGTCCGATTGAACGTTATTGACAATAGGAAACATTGCAATTTGAAGCCGACAGAAACCGGAAACCTTCTTCACAAGAATTACGACACTCGAAAACCGTATACCGACCGGTTTCGCACTGTTTGCCTGCTGCAAGTATATATTATCGTGGGAACAAAAAATCCTGGCATTTCAAAAAAACCTGTTCACGATACCGAGAGTTCAGTCAGTTTGCCATTGAGTTTTTCTAACTCAATGGCCGTTCCAACTCACTCAATTAAAACTGCACACTCGCCAATCATCCTTGCTTGTTCCGCCAATTTGTCATGATAACAGTTGTGGCCGCGCGGAATCGCTGCGCTGCAACGCAGCGCAGCGCAGCGTAATCAAGCGTTTCCGGCTCATCAAGTACCAGAGTGCAACGTGTTGTTCCTAGGATTTTTCTCTGTGCAATTTCTGTTTCTTCTGCCTGCCCCAGGCTTCCCATAATGCGATAACATCCATAACAAACTGCACGTAGTAAACTTAAAACTCGTCAAGTTGATTTTCTTGCGGTGAACCGCAAACCTCAATGTGTTTGACAGATTTGCTCTGACTCCGAGTCTGAGCTGCGCTGGGCGGACAAGTAAGTGCGGTAGTCTCCGCGAAGCCGCCTTCGAAGTTGTTGAAATCGACCCGCCGCAAGCTACTACACAAAATATTCACCGCACAAAATTAACAGTGCAACAAACCAACATCTCCACATTTCAAAAGTGTTGACAGATAAACATAAGATACGAGTTCAGAAGCCTCAGCAAATCTACACAATTCCATCAACTTTTTTGCCTAGAGTCCTGTATATATTGCCGAGCTGTTTATATTCATTTCGCCAAAAAATTCAACGATGAGCAAAACAGATGGCGAATGGTGGCGCCACCATTAACAACAAAAATTATTAATTCAAAAGGCTTGGGTTTCAGTTTCTTCTTCTTCGCTTCGATAATTTTTACAGAGGTTCAAAACTCGCTTTAAATTACAATGATACAGATTAATCAACTCGGAACCGCTCTTCAAGGTTCTGCTTCAAATCTGTCTTAATTTCAAGCTCTTCAGATATCAAGCTAATCGAGACTAATTACAGCTTTCGAAGCGCAAACGCTGCTGAACTTTTGATAAACTCAAAAACAAAGCCGCCTTAAGCGCCTTACAAACGTGCTGACTTGAACACCCAAACACGTGCTAAAGCTCGCAGCCTCCGCCATGATACTTTCACCTTCAACTTTGTTTGAAACAGCCTCAGGTCTCCTGCACTTTCTTCCCAACTTTGAGAATTCCTCCGCCGCGCCACCCCGCGGCCAAAACCTTCGGCACCTTTGAAATTACCAGGTCACATATTTCACACACGCCCAAAGCTTCTTCTTCTTGGTTGCTGTATAAATATACACACGTGTCCTGGTTACTAAACGCACTTTGACCCGTTTTTGCACGCACTTCTTCAACCAAGCCTCAAACGTCAGATCAATAGATACAAAAATCAATCGATTAATTCCGCATGCTCTACTGCTGCTGCTCCTTCTTCTTCCTCATAAACAATAAGCATTGTTTCAACTTTGAACTCGCTTACGGAACCGTCTCTCAGCAGGGTGCAGCACTGTCTGTTGTGAGCAAGCAAAAAAAACTCTCAAGTCAATAACTTGTACAGTATTTGCCAGAACCAAGTGCACGAATCGCATGCGAAATTGCCATTTAATCAAGGATTGATTGAAAAAATGTGTGAAATGGCCGTAGCCGGTTAGACGGTTCCATCTCCTGATTAATCAGCAATCCATCACAGCAACCACTGTTCGATAATGGAGCCAGCATCACATCGCTTCGTTTGTTTACATTAAATATTGATGTAATGCCCGCTTATATATATGTATTGCTAGCATCGAATATCGTGATGGCAGGAGAGCAATAAAAATTCAATTCCATCCAGTCCATAACAAGCCGACTTTCTTGATTTGATGCCATCAAGTCCATCAGCAGTTTCAGCAGCAATAACAACAAATGTTATTGGCCACACCTTTCCCAGGCTGTACGGGAACCATGTCAGAAACACACAAGTCTTTTAAGCCTTAATCACAACCAGTATATTACATTCAACGAAAAGCAGAATCGGTACGAGATTTGACAAGAAGAACAAAATCGAACCCAAGTTTATATAAATAATTTCTCTCGTTCTGATCCAAACAAAACGAAAATCAATATTTTTCTTCTCCATAAACGTATTAATATTCTCAATCAAAACAAACTATGCTTCAAGTAATTAATCTCACAGATCAAACACTGCTTTGATCCAAACATAAACCCATGAACGTATTAAAAGTCTCTTGTATTCTTCTTGATCAGCTATAGCTTTCTATCAAACCTTCAGATTTGATCAATCTTCCACTTGTCTACCTGAATCTCCAGTAAATCACGTACTTCTTCTTCTTCTTCCTTCTTTCAACATCCGAGAACATAACAGCAGAAATCTGAGCATACATAAATTAAAATTACAAGAAACACAGGTGTGTACCATCCACCAGCATCTGAACACCTTCAACCCATTGATTTTAGACATACATGTTGTAAGGCTTCATTTCTCACCAGCCTCTGCCACCCTTTTTCTAAACCAATTAACAACCCTTGTTTAACAAAACCCTATTCTTTAACATTGTAGATTGCAAGTTTGTCTTTCAATTTGGCCGTTCAACTAGACTTGAAGTACCAACGCCGTCGCTTCGGCTGCGCTGCCGCCGCAAGTCAAATTTCGTTAAACACTTTTACCTGTAATTAAGCAGCACCTTTTAAAAATACGTGTGAAAGTGCATACACACACACAAGCAACAAACTACAACTCAACCCTTTCAGCACCGGCCAAAACTTTAAAAAGAGGTTACCGATTCATTATTCATTAGCAGCCTAATGCTTTAATAATATGCTCGTGTTTTTTCAACTCCGTTATAAGAAACAACTACACTTTGTTAACCATCGACTCACCTTAAAATTCAACAATTTTTACTTCTTCCAAAATCACTTGAACACAAAAATAATTTGACACTGCACCAATACCGGCACCTGCGAATATTCGGAGCTCGTTCAAACCACGTGCTCCAGCTCCAACTTTCTCTCTTCCAGCCGCCTCTGCACTGCCGACTTTCTTGTTTCTTTCCCCGTTGAATTTAATATATATTTTACACTTTAGCGTATTTCCAAAACGAGAGCTACTCTCTTATGTTTCAAGCCACGAATTCTTGTCTGTCAATCAACCAAGCTTCCCATACACTGCAGCGTCGTCGTAAAACAGCGTCGTTATGGCTCTTCGCCAAACGTTATATTTTTCTCTCCACTTCTAAAAATCTATGCTTTTTACCAACAATGGCTTTCACTCACACATTGTAAACACACATATTTTTTAAAATACAGAGAAATATTCGACTGTCTCGGACACCTTGCAAAACGCGACTGACTTTTACCGCCGAGGTCGTCCGTCCTTCCGTCCACTCGCGCTCATCATCGCGCGCCGCTTCTCCCAGGCTTAAAACGCTTCAGCGTTATAGCTCACAAACGAACTAACGCTTCTTCTTCTTCCTTCGCTCTCATCGCTCAACCTTCATATTTGACTTCTCGCCCTTATGTCTCTCGGCATGTTTGCGAATATATAACAGAATAACAGCTTGTGTGTGAATATTCGCAAAATCCCACCAGCAACCTTGGCTGCTGCTTGAACGTGAGAGAGAGGAGCTAATAACATTATCAACAAACAACCTGCTTTGCTGCTCATTTAACTACATTATAAATCGCACTACTTTTATCCGCCCGACACGTAACCCTGTCACGTAAGTAGCTCAACGTGTTTAGTTTACAGTGGCCACTTGAACCCAGGCTCTCTCCCACAGGTTTCCTGTTTCCCAAACATTTCTTCCTTTTACAGCTTCGCTAAACAATAGAGTTTCTACACGGATAATAAATATAAGAAACATGCAAACGAACAAGAAACAGGTTCGGCCAAAGACACAGCTGAACAGGTGATCCAAATGGCACTTGCAAAAAAATGCGGAATTTCTTTCAAGTTGAACAGAGCTACTTAAGGCTATAAAACTGTAAATCGGCGGTACTTTTGAAAATTGGAGGTGATTTCTGAACTGAATGGTCATTTGAATGCGATTTTGGAAATCCTGAATCCCACTTTCGATATGGACTCTCACTCGAAGTTAGTGCAGTCTTCTTACTTCTTTTTGACATGTTAATTGAGGAGGATTTTTGGTAACCAAAAAATTCGCAAAATTGCAAACTCCATAACTCACTTTCATATTCAATTGTATATACACTGCAGCAGCATTCATTCCTGTCAAACCTTCAATTTTTTGGGTAAACAATCCGCCTTCTCTCTAGCCAACATTAATAATGTTCGATCACGATTCCGCGTCCCAAACCGTGTCAGTCAGTCAGTCGAGGAGATCATGTTGATTTAACTTTGCCATTTTTTACTTGTACAACACGTAGCTTCAGTAGAAGAACACAAAAATTTACTTGTTCTTCCATTACAAAATTAACATCTCCTAGAAGAACGCTTTTAGCAGCGCAGCGTTGTTGGCAAGCGTCGTATTGGTTTACACTAATATTTTCTGCATAGATGCACTAGCACACCTTCAGCTAGCTTCATCATCATAGCTAACATTAGCTCTTGGCTGCATGGCTAGAATAGCAAATAGCCTTCAAGGTCCCGCTTCACTTCACCTGTCCATTCGATATCATCGTCTCTCCTTTCATATATGTCAAAAGCGTTACAAAAGCGACGCCGACGCTTATGTAACTCGCTGTATATTTTTGTATACAACCTCTGACATGCTCTCTCAACGCTTTTACCTTCAAATCTGTCAATAAGCGCTGCACGTTTTTCCTTGCTCTAAAAACTGCACCCTGGGAATCGATGCAATTTACTTGAACTAAACTTGGCATTTTAACGACCGGATATCAGTAATTTTGACGACTTTTCCAAATTGCTATTCCTATTCACCACCCACCACATCAAAGCATGGCACAATTTAATTCTAAAAACCGTTTCATCCGCTTTAACCATTAATATAATTGCAAATCCACCAGAGATCCAACTGTCAATTTCAACCCTTTTTTCCTCTCATTCTGCAAGATGACCTTGAACTATATTTTTAACAAATTAAATTACAACGTTAGTAATTTCCAAAATGTAGCAAACACACCGAATCGATGACAATTTCGCGAAAAAACTTACAGCGATATTAGCAATGACCTACATGCATACAGCTCAGAAATCGATTTACAGTTCCCGCCTTCGACAGTCAGTTCCAGCTCATAAATAATTCCAGCAGTGACCTACTTACTTGCCGCTCAATTACGTGTCTCTCCATTTATTTATTGCTGTGCTAAAACACGACAAGTTTTGGCAACATCGCTTAAGTGAAAGCTTCGTTTACTGATATACTTTCTTACCTTCTTCAATTCAATCAGCCATCATCGTTGATGCAGAGAACAAAAAGCCTTTGACGTTCATATTTAATAATTTCGCTTATATATATCGCCGAATCGACGAGTCGATCGGCCTTTTAGCTCTTATCAGAATTTAAAAACAACGCCTATATTTAAAGCCATGTTTTGTTTCACGTATATCAGCCAGCGCCTGCGCTTCTCTTCCAAAACATATACTCATTAACGATTCTTTCAATTAGCGCGCTGCTCCTGCTGATGCTGCGGCCGCAGAGCCATAGAGTTTAAACGATGCAATCTGATTAGCGCTTGGAGCGCTTTTGTAAAGCGTCTGGAAATATCTCCGTAGCGATCGCTGCCGGCAACGTTATCAGCCAAACTCATTATCGGCTCAATTCATTCTAATTGACATCTTTGTTTCATATTAAACTTTCTTTGCGATTTCTTATATCGAAAATGGCAAACTTTTTTTGAATGCTTTCAAAAGAATTTTTGTTGATCAAATCAAGTCTCTGGCCAAAAGCCAAAAAAACTTTCTCCATCGTTTCCAATCAAAAGTCATAAATTTTTCGCAAATTGGACAGGTGAGTCTATAGTGAAAAGCTGATTAATAATGTTGAACATGGTAAAGTTTGACAATCCACTTGTCTTGTTTCAGCATTGACTTAATCATTGCATTCTGAGCAGCGATTTCAAATCTCCCGCGCCAGCGCGCCGCGCTCTTTGCGCGCGCTATTTTATTTATCGTTGTTGAACCCGGCACTCCCTCTTCTGCCTACTCCCCAACAACAATTAGCAGGCAGAAACAATAGCAACTTAAAACATTTGTGTTACGACCCGATTGTTTCAAAATCAAAACTACTCATTGTCTTGTATATATATGAACGCATTCCTTGATCTGGTTCAAACGACAAGCCCTTGATTTCGCTGTGAGCAATGACAAAGACACTATCGATTATCCAAGATTATCTCCGATTTGGCTCAACCCTTCGAACACTCACTTATGAAAAATTGTTGTATAGGTGACTGAGGCTCCACCTATAATTAATACTATTATCCACCCGAAATTATATTACAAAATTTTCAAATCTCCCGCCGAAATTCAAACTCGCTTTCTTTCTACACCTCCGCCAGGCGTTTCCTCTGCCACCCACCCGATATCCTCGAGACAAACCTTATAAAACCTCATATTAAAGCTCATAAAAAGCCATTAATTGCAACGTTAATTACCAACGTCTTGTCTATCAGCCAGCGCTGCTCCTGATAGCACTTCATAAGGCAAGAAAAACGCTGCCGCCAAATTACAGTTTTGGAAGAACAAGCAAAAGACAATGCTCGATTGTTATATCACTGTTGCTGAACTTGAATCGTCGTCGTTTGTCGCCATTGTTCGTTTATGGCAGGATTTATTGCTACAGGAAGAAACAGTCGATGACTGCCTAGCGAAAACATGGGATTCTTCACACTTCGTCGTTGCCAAAAATGGCAAACGAATTGCAGTGAGAGACCATAAGTTGACGAACTTTAATTGCGGGACGAGACAACATTTTGACCATGGCTTCAAATGGAATTTTTCAATTGTCAAAGTCAAGGCCCGTCCTGCAAAACTTATTTGAATTCAAGCTTGATTCATGACCATTTTACCAAGAAACTTTCCGCTCAATTAGCAATCAATCTTGTCCAAAACATACACCATTTCTAAGGCGACACTTTTTCTGAAAAACAACAACCCAAATCCACAGGTTCCTTGGTTCCTCACATGGATTTCAGACCTTTTCAAAGGTTCAAGGTTGGACCAAGTTTTCTCCAGGACTTGACACGAAACCCAAGGCTCTTATTATTGGATTCTTTGAAGCTTCTTCCAACCCAATAATTAATATCACATAATGCTTTTACAGACAGTCGCTTCGTTATCAACCGTTGGAATCACATCAGAAGCCTTTCTTCTTTCAGTATCAGATAACCCTTTGGTCCCTTTATCAGAACCTTCCAGGGCGTTTCAATAATCTTGAGACTTAAACTCTAGCAGCTTCTCCCAACAAATTCTCTTCTGCTCAACTCACCCTGCACCAGAAACCACAAGCTCAGGCTTCAAACTTCGAAGCAAAAAGTGCTGGAACCCTTTGAAAAATCACGGTTGACAGCATCTTAAAACGCATCTTCTGTCACTGTCATCATTTATCCAGTCAACCCTTTCTCAAGCCTTTTATCCGAAAGTGAACTCGTAACTCAATAATAAAAGCTTCCTTCTTGTTTACGTAATCAGAACCACAAAAGTGGTTTCAGGCCTTCAGAAGTCCTCCTGTGTCTCTTCAGAAGTTTCTGATCTCTTTTAAGTCCTTCAAAACTACACAAAACTGGACCGGATCTCTTCACAAGCTGAATTAAATATCCAGGTCACCTCTTAAGCTTGAACGACTTTCTCCATTCTCTCCCACCAGGGAGCGCGCGTCGCGCGCTCTTAACTCTTTTATCCTCTCCTGTCTCCAACTCCTTCCATTTGTCATCCTGACACTCTCGATTTCACTTTGGAATACACGTTTACCACCAACTCTCATTTTCTCCAGAATTTATACACTCCTTTGCCTATTAATCTCCAGAGTTATCAACGTAAACACGGTAAATTACCCTTGTTTAAATGCATCGGAGACGAGTCCTGGTGATAACTAATGCACTTTCCAGACTGCAAAGAGCCAAAAAGCCTCAAACCTTTTTAGCTAATTGACTCAGCATCCCATTTGTAACCAAAACCTCGACTTGGTCTCCTTTAACCTTCATTCAGCCCACGTACATTTTGACTTTGCAATCTCCCCCGAGTTTTAATTACTCTTTTCAGGTAAAAACCACACGATAAGTCAAGCCATAAGGAGTTTGAAAATTCTTGGTGTTTCCAAAAAGCTTTATTGCTCAACCTCCTGGAGCTATTTTTCCAAAAGTTTTTATGTATTCTTTACACATCATCGCCCAAGTTAATTTCATTATTTAACACCAAATGTTTTCGAGCAACAAACGGCAATAACAACAATTAATTTCCTTCCTTCCAGGCTTCTCCAGAGGCGTATTTCTTCATTTCTGGCAAGTCATAAGACTTTGTTTTGTATGCATTAGCACGTGGAGCAATTTCGTTTAGCAAAACTCATAATTCTTTGCCTTGTTTGAGTCAAAACCTGGGTTGAAGTACGATAAAAATGCACTTTTCCGTATACGGCTCATCATAGGATCCAGCAAACAATTTGAAAATTTTGATAACAATGCCAACATCAATCTCCAGCCTACACCACTTTTTCTACAATCTTTACTACCAATGAAACGAAAAAGACTTGCGAAAAAATCACCAGCGACATTACTACAAATTACATCTCCAAAGCCAAGGCCAAGACACTTGAATGCGGGTTCTTCTTGTTCTTCTTCTTCCTTTTGAAATCCGCCCAACGCTCTGCAAATTCAAAGATAGTCTCGTCGTTCTGTTATGGACCTGCAGCACGCCAAAAAGTTTGCAAACACACCAAGCCCACAAGGACAAATTGACAATAGACGAGCGTCCAATCCTAAATTACATGTAAAGACACTGACTGAGACACCGCCATCAACAATCAGCAGCATCCACCACATCCACCTCGCCTCTTCAATTGTTTAATTTGCCTTTCGGCAATCATAGTCATTAAGCATAGTGTAATAGACATGCTTCAAGTCCCAATGATTCACAGCTAACAAATTGCATTACTCAGTCAGATTATGCGTGTTTGAAATGGCAAGTTCTTTTACATGTTCTTCTTCTTCTTCTTCGTCATCACTCGAGAATTCATACTTGATCTTTAGCCCTTTCAAGCTTACATTGCATGCGTATGTTAATCCTGCCCATGTTTTGGCCACCTGAATGAAAGGCTGTATCGCTTCAATATCCTCATGTACTTTTTGGTACTTTCCGTCCAACCTTGGACCACCTGTATTTGTCCATCCGAATGATGATGATAGGAGGATGACTTGACATTCGCTGGTCCCTTTCAATTCCTCGTTTTCCTTGTAAGTAAACTAGATAAGAAGGTACTTGAAGGTCGGATTGACAGCAAGCAGTGACAGACAGACAGCGGCAGCAACAGGTGAACCAACTTGTTCAATAAACAGTGTGGATTAAACACAAATTTCACGCGCCAAATCATCAGCCTTTACAAGCTTAAAACTTGATCAACCGCAAGGTATTAATTTGCTCACACCTTTCGATACGCTCAATAAACGATTCAACTATCAAGTTTAGTCTTTGAAGTGCAAACAAGTGCGAATTGCAATCCCATGGACACTGTATGCAAAAACAGTCCTTGAAACAACTTTTGTCGATTAGCCCACATGTTGGTTATGAATGGAAGACAAGTATGAAATTGCATGATTCGATTCTTGAATCAAAAACAACACTTGATATGCTTCCACAACTAATTACAAACAACCATGTGAGAGAACTTGTCAAAATCCAAAGGTTTTCCGCATCACCACGTATACACCTGTTGCTCTATCAATTATATAACGTTTGCCGCCTCTAATCAACCTTCACAAGTTTAATTATTGTTAAAATCGAAGGAAATTAATTAAACTTTGCACTAACCTGATGAACTGGAAGCGTAAACATTGTGAGGTTTTCAAAGGTTTTCAAAGGAAAAAGATGTAAACAATCCTGGAAATCTCATATCTCCCTCCGCTCCAGGAGTGCAAATTTCAATGGTTCCGGTCCCTTGACTCTCGCATAAATAGCACGCGGGCTTACGCACAGAGAAAATCCGCGGAAAATCACTACTCAATGGCCCGGTCAAATGTAAACAATAACAAACAAACTCTGCACGTAAACAAAATGCGTGCGCGCGAAATCCGTGAGAAGCTGTGTGTGTTTTCAACGGATTCTCTTTCACTTGTTCACAGTTTTTCCAGTTAAACCGGTATTTTCCCGGTTAAATAAATTAAGTGGCCATGTTAATCACATTTGATAACTGCGCAAAAATCTTGTCGACGCAATAATATCGAAAGGGAAAACGCACAAAGTAACGCAACGAAACGATACATACGTCTTGTTCTTTTCAAGGTTTGTTTTCAACTGGTTGTAAAGCCAAGGAGAGTTTGTGATTATTACGTGAACGAAAGAACGACGATGACGACGACGTCTTTGCAAGCTGATCTTTTCTCATCTCTGTGTTGTTGATTACAGGTAAAAGGTCTACAGGTAGGCACGGAGTCTGTTCATACGCATCCAAAGCTGATCATCCTTAACAAGAGAGGACCAGAAGATAGAACGGAGAAGACCAACAAGTTTTGAGGGTAACAAAAAGCCCTTTGTTGAGGTGGGTTTGGTTCATGGGATGGGATTGAGATGCTGTTGATTTTCATATTCCATGCTCGTTTCTTCAAAACCCTCCTTATTCTGATCCTCGTTTGTAACTATCTAATGTTTTTGGGTTTAAACGTAGGCCCTTCGGGATCCCTTAGACCACATTGACTACACGTCATGATCGTCAAAAACTACTTTTTATTACGCTCCTTTGGTTCAACGCTCGGTCGTCAAATTGTCTTACCTGGTTGAACAACATCTCCAGGATCTGGTAACCTAGTCCTTAAACTATCTATGCTTCACGTCCTTGTTGAACTTTCAAATTCTGACCAACTTTTTATATTCCAGCCTCATAACATCATGTACCACGACGACGAACCTGGAGAAGGTGGACCTGCTGCTGTGTCTATTATTGCGGTTATTTGTCTGGTAGCCAAGAAACATGGTCGATGATTGTAAATTTTCCTGCCAGCCAGCCGGCTTCTGAATCTTCTTCATCCCAACCACCAACAAGAAGAAAAAAAGACCATCATGTTTTCCCTACTTAACGTTTGATTGCAAGGGTCATAATTCAAGCTTGAGGCTACTATAAAAAGTCCAGCTTTCCACTGGAGGACGACAAGACCTAAATTTATTACTATGATAATGCGTTCCGATGCATTATGCACCGGCTCTGGCCCACACTCTCCATCTTCAACGAGGTGAGGTTCAAAAGAATTATTGTTGTATACGCACCTGACTGACTATCACACAACCTATTGACCATTATGATGTTTATTATATTTACAGGTGCTGCTAGGCCCATGCAGCAATAACAACCATCACAATACACCCTCGTTTCCATAAATATTCTCGAGAGCGACCGTCTTTCCAAACTGCCAAGTCTTTGGGCGTCTCTGCTGTTTCAACCAAACTTCTTTGCCACATTATGCACCTGTGTGACAGGTAATGCGAGGGAATCTTGCCAAGACTAACTTGGCTCAACATAAATATTCATCAGATATTTTCTTTTTGACTCCCCGATGCTTTTTGCAGAATCTCTGGAACTTTGGAGTTGGTTCGATGGAGCTTTCAGCCAGGCACAGCCTCTTCTTCCTGCCAACCCTTCCAGCTTTAACGACTTCAAAGATAAAAACAATCGTCGGTGGCTTTGATGCTGGACTGAAACGCTTTCATTATCACTGCCATGCTCAATTTGTCATTCGGAATCTTCGGGGCGCATTAACTAGAGCAGCTTGAAGAAGAACGGAAACCACCCATTATTGCGTTTGTTTCGCTCCCAGCCATTATTGCTCTGCATTTAAAACCCCGTAAGCATGATTATTATAAACGCTTTAGGAAAGCATAAAAAACTAGAGAATATTAAGCTAATGACCACAACAATGTTTTTGTACGCAGAGAACAAGGACTGGACTTTGCACCTGGACGACCATCAAGCGGCTTTAACAATGTTATGCCTGTTTCTACCATGTTCGATTTTTTAGATTGCTGCAATCAGCTTCTCACAATTCTCGTTAGCAGCAGAGCCTGTCCCTTAGAATTCATTAGAACTTGTACGGTAGCTACGATGAAGTTTTGCTACCTGAACTTTGGTACATGCTATTTCCTTATGACAGTATCAAAGACGAACTTACAGATAGAATGGCCAGAACTTACAGAATCTATACAAAGAGTCGATTAAACAGGGTTTTGAGGGTTTAAATTGTTTTTATTAGAACTCAAAATCGGATTTGTACAGGAGAAGAATATTTTACAATATTAGTTTGAAGCCGTACCTAAATTAGTACCAACGTAGGCTGAAATTTATGTGTAATGCAAGACCAGCATTACTTAAACTACTATTTGTAATTTACAAATCTATATTTATTACATACCAACCATTCACCTGGCAATTAGCTTAAATAGAAAGCTATCGGGTTTTAAAGTTGAAACTTTTATTAAACCCGGATTACACATTACAATATATGCATCCAAACTTTCGTAGAACACCTTCCATGAGCAGCAGAACCTGACAGCAGCGTTAAACGATGGCAATCGCGCAAGAGAGAAAAAATCAGAACGACTGTGGCTAAAAGAGACGGTTTTTGATTTTTAATATTCCAAAATAATACTCTCGAACCGCACATCAGAATCA
>JAQGBJ010002785.1:0-15047 GCA_034698345.1 Sphaeridia pumilis
CCAGCTCCAACATGGCGTCCGGGAAAGTCCAAGCGGTATCCTGTAGTCCTTTCAACGCTACTCAAGTTCGACTGGTGCGCTGGAATCCAGCATCTGACCTTGAGCGGTCGAACGGTATCGATCCGGGAATGGAACGTCATTGGACGGTATTTGCTCAGCAGGTTTCGAAGACTGAAAAACCTGGACCTTGTTTTGTGGTCAGCGGATGAAGACATGATTAATGGCGAATGGAAAGACTTCGAGGAGTGTGAAACGTCTGAAGTACCAAAAAACTCCGACATCGAAGAAATGGACATCCAATACGTTCAAATGGACTACAATTCGGGTTCCGGTAAATCCCAGTTGAAGCTGGACTTCTTGGACATGTGTCCAAAGCTCCACACTTTGTACGTACGATTTGCCATCGAAGCCAAGGAAATCGATGGTTCCGAGTGCCTTCTAAGCTGCAAGTGTTTTGAGGTTGAGGGCGCTGCTGGTCGTCAAGTTGATTGCGAGTCACAATTCAATGCGTAAGTTTATGGCTCCAAGTTCTAAAGTCCTCCACGAAGCCTAAAGTTTAAATAATTTTCGTTTCATGTCAAAGGTCACCAGAAGCAATTGAAGCTTGGATGGACGAACTCGACTGCCATTTGACATATCTGAAGCCTTCTTCGTTCTCTTTCGAAATCAACCAATTCGACTACATTGCTCGTCTTCCGGAAGCTGGAGCTTTGAGGCTGCAGAGGCTAAAAGTTCGATTGAATCAAGACACAGATGAAACGGCTAGTGGCCAAAGTTTATTGAAAAGCCTTAGCCGACTTCCAGCGCTGAGCTCAGTTACGAATCTGACTTTGTCGATTTGGACGAGCACTTTTTCTTATGGGGATGCCGCATCTTGTCCTCTGCTGGAAGAAATTTTGAGCAGAACCGGAAATGCTGAAGACGCTCTGAACGGTATAACAACACTAAATTTGGAGTTTCTGGATTCAGAATGCTTCTGCAGACGTCCTGAAGGCTGGCGCGGGAAATATAACGCAGAACTGTGGGAGATTGTTCCGAAGGCGATGCCCAATATCGAACTTCTGTTTGTCCATACGCAATGCCTGTGTTTTTTGGAGCGGATTTGCGATTTTGAGAAGTTGAAACATTTGGTGATTTTGAATCCGGACGTGGGGAACTACAGAACGCCTGCTCCTCCTGAAGCCGGAGTTTGGACAAAGTTTAAGGGTATGAGAGTATGTATACAAGGAGAGGTTTAAAGCGACATCTATCGGATTTTTATAAGACGCGTTTCTATTTTCAGATCTGCAAACCGTTAGCGCTCAGTTCAGGATTTGGGCTTCCCACAACTACCCTGGCGATGAGACTACAATGACGCAACGAAATCTATTGGCTGCAATGGCGACAGCGCCATCTATGAAAGTGATTCGGGTTTTTCATCCTTTCCGGGTGCCTGCAACTATGACGGTGAGTTTCGAAAGAAAATGCGGCTTTATATTTTCAAGTGGGCGATTTTAATAACGCTAACCTTTACTTCGTAGGAAGAGGATTTGCTTGATGCCGTGAGGTCTTTGGTGCCACAAAATATGATGATCGAAGCTCACTTAATGGAGAATATTGAGCCAAACAAGATTACGTTGGAGATGTTGACTTGTTTAGTACAAAATTTACCCGCGAGGGTTTCGTTGGAGGTGGAAAAATGAAGGAACTGCAATTTAGGTTTAATTTAATCAAGTTCTTCAAATCTGAATTTTTGAACTTAAATTCAGGTTTCTTGATAACGGGCATGTGCCACCGTTTTCTACCCTAAGAAGTGCTTCGAATAGGATGGAGATGAGATGATCTTTTCAAAGTTGTGTCCTTAGAACAATGACAAAGAAACAAACAAAATTAGCAATAAACAAATACTGTTGACTTGAAAATGCTGCGATTGGGTTATCCATAATGGGTTCTCAGATGTTGCTTCAAATTAGAAGACTGTTTGCTGGAATAACTGCCCAACGTGCACTTGTATGGTCGCTCTCCAGTGTGGAGACGGATATGCCTTTTCAAACCCGACGAATTTTTGCAGGAGTAGCCGCACAACTTACATTCAAACGGCCTTTTGTTTAAACGAACACGCTTATGCTTTAACAGATTACTGGCATGTTTGCACGTGAAGTCACACTGGTCACACTTGAATTGTCTCGTGCCACCATGGATACGCTTGTGGTTTGTCATACATCTGGCCCGCTTTGAGGTATAGTCGCACTGATCGCATTTGAAAGGCTTGTCGTCAGAATGAACAACCATATGTGATTTTTCAAGTCTGAACTACGCAGGGTCTTGTAGTCACAACCCTGCAGGTCAAAATTTTCCGCCGAATCTTCGATCTACCTCACCCTTTGTTCTTCGCGCGCGGTATCATCGATGCGCTCACCTGCCCTTTGCGAAGATCTATCAGAATCTAATGATTAGCAGACCCTTGACCTTCGAAGATTTTGAGCAGCAGTCGCATTGGTTATCATGTAATTGGTGCATCGATGCAACTCATCGCAGCTACTTCTGCGATGCCGAACACGAAATCTTCGAAGACCAACCTGCTTGGGGTCTTCGATAATCAACGCTAACCTTTCAACACTACGCGATTCGATTCGTGTATCTGCGGAACAACCGCAAGCACATTTCTTCGAAAAACGTGAATCGATTCGCGTTTCTGCGATTTCCCTCACCCTGTTTGACCTGCCGGGAAAGCTGGCATTCAAATTGCTTTTCTGACGTGTGCACGCGAATGTGCCTCTTTAAGGACCCAACGTGTTTGGTGACAAAACTGCACAATTCGCACTTGAGCAGTTCTTCGCTTTCACTGCTGTGTATCAGCATATGCCCTTTGAGATTTTCTTTTAGCTTGACTTTGGAGTCACATACCTCGCACTTGAAAGGTTTTTCTGCAGCGTGAAGGCTATGAAAATTTTGTTTCAATCTGGAAGAGGTTTTGCACGAATATTCACAAGTGTTGCATTTGAATGGTTTTTCGTCGCTGTGAACATTGTACATGTGATTTTTCAGATTTTCTTTAAATTTGAAGGTTGAGCTGCAGATGTGACACCTCAAAGTCCTTTCGCCGTGTATTTTGGAATGACGATTGAGTTTGCTCTTTTCCATGAAACTGGCGTTACATTTACTGCATTTGTAAGGTCTTTCGCCGGCATGTTTGTGTTCAAGCTGCTTGAGTAGTTTGGGGTCTGGAGAGAAAGCCGAGACAAGCTTGCTTTCACTCTTTGCCACATTCACAGTTCGACGTCGCAATCCAGAATCTCGGGGCTTTGCGGAAATCCATCTGGAATAAGGTTTACATGAAGCTCAATTCAGTATCTTTGTTTTTTATTCATTTCAGTATTTTGGTGTCAACTAGTATTACGTTTCTTCTTGAGGTCTCAAAACTGAACGGTCATAACATGGATTTCCTTTATGGTGAATGAAGGCTTCTGGAGTCTGAATGTACTTTCCACATTTACGACAGTGAAACCAACGGTTGCCCCAGTCCATCTTGAAATGCGCTCCGTCTACCACTTTCTGTCTCAGAGAACTCTGTAACCAAGATAAGGACATTCACATTTTAACATCAACTATCAAGTTTATAGCTAGTTGAATGAATCAGTAATTTGTTAAAAAACACTTCAAGTTTACATACCTTGCTAATCTCGATTTCTTGATATCAGAGCTTCAATGTTTCATACAGAAGAAGCTTTTAATTTTTACGAGTAAATAAATACGAGTAAAAGGTCGACCTAGATATGGTTGTCTGTTTCAACTCCAACAAGAAGTTCAAAGGTCTGTTCGCTTATCCGGCACAAAATGTTTTGTTTCAAGCCCATTTTAGATACACACTTATCCCACCACCATCAACAAGCAGTTCATCAACGGGTTCACAAGAACAAGTATTTATACAACCATTTCTGCCCTCTTCGAAGCAGTACAAGTATCTTTAAGAATCTCAAAGCGCTGCAATTTTTGCTATGTATAGGACGAGTACCTGTGGCTGATCAACTCAAAATAACTTTGTCCTACAAACGTTTCTGTCAACTGAAGTCAGGTACTTTTTCCAAGAAACGAGGTGCGAAGGAGGGTGTTGTGGTGAGGATAGCCCTTTGGTCTTGGTTCTGTAAAGCTGTCCAGCCTCATGAAGTACTAAGGTTTGCAGAAATTTAGCTCTTCTCGAGTTTTGAAATCAATCACGGCAACAAGAATATCAAAAAAGCATATTGCAGTGAAGGATTTGTCAAAAAGGTGTCAACTATAAGTTTACTAATTATTCGCAATGTGTTCCTTTGATACGAAAAATCACTTGTGTGACGGCAAATTTTTTATCTTTGTTACAGAACTTTAGGTCGCCGCCTGGCTTGACCTCGTCTATACATACACTTGAAAACGCAGCAGTGACAGTTGGCAAGTGAAGCAAATAATTCAGTTTGGACAGTTGATGATGATGGACTGGAAAAACCGTTGGTTTCAGTGTCGAAACTGTGGCAAGTTCTTGCGGGGTCCGGGAAGCTTCCTTGGACATAAACAACGGGTATGCGAAAGCACGTATGAAACCATTTTCTGATTGGCACAATCCTTAGCAAATTGGTTGATTATGTATCTTATATACTGCGTATTTCGTGTAGGTTGCCGCCTCTGAATAACCAGCGTGCTGCTGAATTTGTTCCATCAGAAGGCCAGTCTCCAGTTGGTCAAATTTCTATGCGAAATCCAGAGGTGCGTTAAGATTTCGTTTTGACTTTACTTGATTTCGATTTTAATTTGACAACTTGGTTATACGTTCACATTTACAGTTGCGATTTCATCGGTATTGGACAGTCTTTGTTGATGACGAGTTCAAAAAGTTTTCAAAGGACGTTTTATGGTGGCATCGAGGCGCCACCTTGATCGAGTGGATGTCAATGAGCCTAAAAGCTGTTCCTAATTTTGGATGTCGCAAGACCGCCATGAAGCCCTTTTTTGAAAAAGTTTTTAATCAGAGTACGTCAACGTGGGGGCCGCGCGGATCAATAAGGAGAAGCCAGTGCTACTTGTTGGTCAAAGGCCGTAAAGGACGTCGTGACACTGCCTTTTGCATGAACTGCGGTGTGTTGTTCTACTTTTCCCATTTACTTCTTCACTATAAAGGTCTTGGACCTGTTAACCCTGAAGGAATCAAGTACGATTGCTCTGCATTTTCGGGTCGAGTTCGAGAAATTGTTGAGAACAAACGTAGAGAATGGTAAGTAGCGAGGTTCAATTCTTGAGGTTAACGTTTGGATCGGTAGCATATTAAACCAGTTGGTTACAATGTTATTACTTTCAGTCCCATTCATAACTTGGATATTGATGGAGACCAATGTCCAGTTGACCTTCAGCGAACACGGATGATGACATCGGTCGCTTCGAATTAGTCTCTTATTAATGAAAAGGAAGGTAGAAATTCAGTATAATACGTTAAGTTACGGGTTGTAGTTTCAATCGCTTTGTGTTCAAGTTATATCCATGATACGTTAAGAAACAAGTAGTAGTGTTGTCAAAGCTGTTAGTTCGAGATCATATTCGAAAAGTTGTCATCACATCGGTATAGTAAAACGGGTAGCAACGTCCAGAAAACAAACGCTTCATCACTCGGACGACAAGCCCTTTAAGTGCAACATGTGTGACTAGGCCGGGAAGACTGCTGGGAACCTGAAAAGTTACATATGTGCATTCGTAGTGATGAAAGACCCTTCTAGTGCGAGCAGTGTGCCTACGCTGCAAAACAAGCTGCGGAATTGCGGAAACATGTTCGCACTCATACCGGAGAGAAACCCTACTGTTGCAAACATTGCGACTTCTCAAGCAGTTCTTCCACAAGTCTGGTCAAACATGTCCGTCTGAACAAATATAGTCAGAAAGCCTAGCAGCGTCTCTTACTTTTTGGCTCCCTACGCCATTTCTCACCGGAAGCCTCAGTTCCAAATTGCCCGGTTCTGCAGTTCTGCCGAATCTTGCAAGTCTGAACGACAAACGTAATGAAATGAAGAAACTTGAGTGACACATCACGTTGTTTTGTTCGAAGGCTTGTCATGAGCATTCTGTGCTAGCCCCTGGTTTGCATTAAGATTTTGTCTTTTCAAATTCAGAAACAAAAACTGTACTTTTGAGTTTCTTCGCGATTATTACGGCGAATATCATGGTTTTCAAACCGGCGAATATCATGGTTTTCAAATCAGAATCACATGGACGTGGACAGCGCGCAACGTGAGGAGGACATAACCCTACAGTCTACATTGTATCATCCAACATAAAGTCATAAGGGTCTTTGAAGAGATAATTCCTGCTTGTCGGCTTCTTTAAGAAAACACATTGTGTTTAGTGTTTATCATGTCATATCTGGACATGTAATTATAGTTCAAGTATTTAGCAAACGTTTATACGGACAGGCAATTCAGTTCACGTATTTATCAAGCGTTTATACGGTGGAAGAGTTGATTGGGGAGACAAGTGGACAACTTGAAGAAATTGGAACAAAGTGCCCAAAACTACCAACAGAACGACGCTATAATATAACGAAATATTTGCGAATGACACCCATATCTTACCAATGTATTCTGGTAAACAGTGAACGCTTGAAGCCAGCTGCGAGATAGCCGCAATTAATTCTGTACAAATCTATGTGGAGATCTGGACGGTATGCGGATGATATCTTCCAGCTTCATCTTCGCTGGAAAAACACATGTAATCCAACGGCAACTCTTGAGCAGCAACTTGTGCCGTTGCAACCTGTTATCTTGTCCCCATTTTGAACATGGAAGAAAAGAGTTTGTTGTTGCATCAATACTGGACATTCATTTGAGCCGACGGAATATACGGAGACGTGGGGCTGCTTCAGCTTACACTCATCAGTCAGTTTCATTCTACAGCAAGTCAAAGTCAACAAACGGAGCAAAACAGCTGTTAAATATTTACAAAACACAACTAAAAACAACCGAATTTGTTGAAGCGGCGTAAGATTTAAATGTTGCTAAATGGAAACCGAAAATTGTGGCACTGTCTTCGGGACTGCTGAAGTAAGTCACTTTCTTCCTTCATCCTTTGAAGAGTGAAATGATCAAAGAAAATTAAATTTTGATTTTTTCTCAGCTTCTGGAAAACATCCTAAGCTTCCTGGACATCCAAGACTTACTTCAAGCCCGCAACGTCTCTGACCAATGGCGCGCCGTCGCCGAATGGTCACTGAAGCGCAGGCTCTACGCCAGAACTGAGCAACGGTGGTATGGCTTTAACATTTCCTTGTGGTAACTGCGGCACAACGCTTTGTTTTTGGGAATAACTTGCAAGCTTTGACGTCTAAAGGAAATACTAATCTTTTTTTCTAAACCTTAAATTATTTCCAGGGAAGAATCGGAAACCTTCTTTTACTTGGACTTGCGCAAACGGGAACTTTACCGCCACGTCCCCATTGCATCTTCGGTACCTCCACTTCCAATTCCACCTGACCTTCACGAAGAAGTCTACCTTCAAATCGGACCAGCTCCAACATGGCGTCCGGGAAAATCCAAGCGGTATCCTGTAGTCCTTTCAACGCTACTCAAGTTCGACTGGTGCGCAGGAATTCAGCATCTGACATTGAGCGGTCGAACGGTATCGATCCGGGAATGGAACGTCATTGGACGGCATTTGCTCAGCAGGTTTCGAAGACTGAAAAACCTGGACCTTGTGTTATGGTCAGCGGATGAAGACATGATTAATGGCGAATGGAAAGACTTTGAGGCTTGTGGAACATCTGAAGTGCAAATTGACTCTGACATCGAAGAAATGGACATCCAATACGTTCAACTGGACTACAATTCGGGTTCCGGTAAATCCCAGTTGAAGCTGGACTTTTTGGACATGTGCCCAAAGCTCCACACTTTGTACGTTAACTTTGCTATCGAAGCCACGGAAATTGATGGTTCTGAGTGCCTACTGAGTTGCAAGTTTTTTGAGGTTGAGGGCGCTGCTGGTCGCCAAGTTGATTGCGGGTCACAATTCAAGGCGTAAGTTTAATATATTTTAATAAAGTCCTTAAGTCCTCCACGAAGCCTAAAGTTTAAATAATTTTTGTGTTATTTCAAAGGTCACCAGAAGCCATTGAAGCTTGGATGGACGAACTTGACTGCCATTTGATATTTCTGAAGCCTTCTTTTTTCTCTTTCGAAATCAACCAATTCGACTACATTGCTCGTTTTCCGGAAGTTGCAGCGTCGAGGCTACAGCGACTAAAAGTTCGACTGAATCAAGACACAGATGAAACGGCCAGTGGCCAAAGTTTATTGAAAAGCCTTAGTCGGCTTCCGCCGTTGAGTTCAGTGACGAACCTGGATTTGTCGATTTGGACGAGCACTTTTTCTTATGGGAACGCCGTGTCTTGTCCGCTGTTGGACGAAATTTTGAGCAGAACCGGAAATGCTGAAAACGCTTTGAGCGATGTAACAACACTAAATTTGGAGTTTCTGGATTCAGAATGCTTCTGCAGACGTCCTGAAGGATGGCGCGGGAAATATAACGCAGAACTGTGGGAGATTGTTCCGAAGGCGATGCCTAATATCGAACTTCTGTTTGTCCATACGCAATGTTTGTGTTTTTTGGAGCGGATTTGCGGTTTTGAGAAGTTGAAGCATTTGGTTATTTTGAATCCAGACGTGTGGAACTACAGAATGCCTGCTCCTCCTGAAGCGGGAGTTTGGACAAAGTTTAAGGGTATGAATGAGAGTATGTATACAAGGAGAGATTTAAAGCGACATCTATCGGAGTTTTATAAGATGTGTTTCTACTTTCAGCCCTGCAAACCGTTAGCGCTCAGTTCAGGATTTGGGCTTCCCATAATTACCATGACGATGAGACTACTGTGACGCAACGAAATCTATTGGCTGCAATGGCGACAGCGCCATCTTTGAAGGTGATTCGAGTTTTTCATCCCTTCAGGGTACCTGCAACGATGACGGTGAGTTTCGAAAGAAAGTGTGGCTTTATATTTCCAAGTGGGCGATTTTAGTAACGCTGACATTTACTTTGCAGGAAGAGGATTTACTTGAGGACGTGAGGTCTTTGGTGCCACGAGATACGATGATCGAAGCTCATTTAATGGAGAATATTAAGCCAAACAAGATTACGTTGGAGACGTTGACTTGTTTAGTACAAAATTTACCCGTGAGGGTTCCGTTGGAGGTGGAAAATTGAAGGAGCTGCAATTTCGATTCAGGTTATTTTCATTAACCGAGTTCTGCAAATGAACTTTACAAAATATACGACCTTTAATTCAAGTTAAATTTTCTTGACAATGGACATGTATTTCCGTTTGATACCTTGCCCATATTATAAGTGCTTCGAATGAATGAGGTGAACTTGTCAGATATACAATTGAAGTGTGCAAAGAAACAAACGAAAATCTCAATAAACAAATATTGTTGACTCAATCTGGCTCTGGTTCTTTCAGATCTCGTACAATGGATTCAGCCAGCCACTGCGGCAAGTGTAGAAACTGCTGCGATTGCGTTATCCAAAATGGGTTTTCAGATGTCGCTTCAAACCCGACGAATCGTTGCTGGAATAACTGCACAACGTGCACTTGTATGGTCGCTCTCCAGTGTGGAGACGAATATGCTTTTTCAAACTCGACGAATCGTTGCTGGAGTAATTGCACAACTTACATTCAAACGGTCTTTCGTTTGAATGAATACGCTTATGCCGTATCAGATTACGGGCAAATTTGCCGGTGAAGTTACACTGGTCACATTTGAATGGTCTCGTGTCACCATGGATGCGCTTGTGGTGTGTCATATATATGGCCAGCTTTGAGGTATAGTCGCATTGCTCGCATTTGAATGGCTTCTCGCCAGAATGAACAGCCATGTGCTTTTTCAAGTCTGATCCATTGATGGTCTTGTAGTCACAAAGCTGGCATTTTAACTGTTTTTCTCCCGTGTGGGTGCGCATGTGCCTATTTATTGACCCAACACGTTTGGTGACAAAACTGCACAATTGGCACTTGAGCGGTTCTACGCTGTCACTGCTGTGTACCTTCATATGCTGTTTGAGACTTCTTTTCTGCTTGAATTTGGAGTCACATACCTCGCACTTGAAAGTTTTTTCTGCATTGTGAAGGTTCTGAAAATGTTGTTCCAATTTGGAAGCGGTTTTGCCCGAATATTCACAAGAGTTACATTTGAATGGTCTCTCATCGTTGTGAACATCCATATGACGTTTGAGATGACATTTCGTTTTGAAGGCTGAGCTGCACGTGTGGCACTTGAAAGTCCTCCTGTTATGTACTCTTCTAGAATGACTAGTGAGGTTGTTCTTGTTCTTGAAACTGGCGTCACACGTGTTGCATTTATAAGGTCTTTCGCCGGCATCTTTCCTCTCATGCTGCTTCCGTAGCGCAAGGTTTGGAGAACACATCGAACGTCGCATGTTTTCAGTATTTACCGCATTCAAAATTCTACGTTGCAATCCAGAATTTTGGGGCTTCGCGGGAATCCATCTGAAATGAGGTTTATGAATTTACTACTTAAAGTCTTCATACTTAGTTAATCATTTAGAATTTTTATGTCAACTTTTTATTACGTTTCTTCTTGAGGATTTAAGACTGGACTGCCATAACATGGATTTCCTATATGGCGAATGAAAGCTTCTGGAGTCTGAATGTACTTTCCACATTTTCGACAATGGAACCAACGATGTTTCCAGTCCATTTTGAAATGCGCTCCACTTTCTGCCTCAGGAGTTTGGGAATTCGGAACTCTGTAACCAATACAAAGACGATTGCAGTAATATCAACTTTATAGAAGTTGAATAAATCAGAAATTCGTTGAAAAACACTTAAAGTTAAATACCTTGCTAATCTTGATATCAGAGCTTCACTGTTTCATCGAGCTTTTTTAATTTTCACGAGTAAAAAGCTCGGCTAAAATTGATTGTCTATCTTCTTCAACGTAAACAAGAAGGTCTGCTCATTTTCCCGTGAACTCGAATCTGCATTTTCTGCATTATGTTTGCTACAAATAGCCTGCAAAGCCTATTCCAGCTAGCATTTCGCCCCTCACCATGCCAGCGAGCAGATCATCAAAGGTTTACATTTGGAGCAGTATTAAGGCAACCATTTCTACCCTCTTTGAAGCAGTAAAACTTTCTTGAAGAATCTCTGAAGCGCTACCGTTGCTTGGTATCTTATCGAACGAGTACCTGTGCCTGATCAACTCAAATTGACTTTGTCCTACAAATCTTTCCGTCAACTGACTTGAGGTACTTTTTTCAAGAAACGAGGTTCGACGGAGGGCTAAAGAAAGAACAGTCCTTCGGACTTGGTTTTGTAAAGTTGTCAAATGGGCTTCATTTTCAATACGGACTATGGAGAATGTAAAATTCACCTCACGGCAAGAAGCATCAATCAGGTAGAAGAAAAGCGGGAGAATTCAAAGATGATGTTTACCTCATGCAGACATTGAACATGGATGAGACCAATTTATGGTAGATGGTCAATGTATGTTTGGTATGTTTTTCTGTGTATACCGCTTGACTTTTTCTGAAACAAATTCAAGTTTAGCTTGCTTGATTCAGTGCTGGAACTTGTTATTGAATTTTTATTGATATTGAAATCGTATTGAATTAATTGAGTGAATCTTGGAGAATTGATATTGAAATTGATATTGAAACAGATCTTGGCAGAGGTATTGATATTGATATTGAAATTGAATTAACAGTTTCAATATATACGATATTGAAAAGATTGGCGCCCCACGAAATTTGAAAGTTTTCATGCGCAAATAGCGCTTTTAGACTTGTACGAAACCGTATGTTCTTGAATGTAAACGAACGAGAAAAACCGAAACGTTGAGAATGAATGAAAACACAGTAAACAAACGAACATGGGTTCAGACAAGGGCGGTCCTGTTTTACTGCTTTAACGGTCTTTACTGATATTGTATTTCAGTCTATCGATGCTAGCAAAGGAAAAGTATTGGCTTTGTTTGTTGATTTCAAGAAAGCGTTTGATAGAGTTCCCCATGATAAGCTACTGTTAGTACTTAAGCAGCGATTCCAAATTAATCCATTCCTAGTCAATATCCTTGTCAGCTACTTAAGTAATCGTAAATACGTGTTCCGTATGGGCAAAAAAGTCTCGTCAGAGTTTGATTTTAGCTGCGGGGTTCCTCAAGGTAGTGTATTGGGCCCTTTACTATTTATCTGTTACATTGATGAACTTTGTGAGCATCTCAATGCCGCCCCTTTCTTACTATATGCAGACGATCTGGTAATTACTCTTAGTGGAAAATGTTTACATACATTACAGTCTAAAATGAATACTGTACTATCAGCCTTGGCGAGTTGGCTTGATGAGAGATTCATAGAATTAAGTACTGCTAAAACCAAAGTCATGGTGTTCCATAAAGAACATGATGTATCAGACAAGGGAGAATCTGTTGATGTAATGTACAAGGGCTGTATAATAGAGCAAGTATTCGTGTTTAAGTATCTCGGTGTCATGCTAGATTGTAATCTGACGTTTAGGCTACATTTTGATCGAGTGTGTATGAAAGTTGCTCAAGCAATTGGTGTACTTAATCGGCTAAAAAGGTTTATAACTTTTAAGGTATTTGTTATCATGCTCAATGCATATGTAGTATCTGTAACAGATTTCTGTCTGCCTATTTGGGGTTGCGTTAATGATAGTGATTTTGATTACCTGCAATCAAAGATCGATCGTTGTATAAGAGGCTATCTAAAATTAAGTTGCTCTAAGGATATGCTTGATGTTATGGAAGCAACTAATCTTCTCACAGTCAAAGAGCGTAGCCTTCATGCGGCAGCAATGTACCTTTATAAGACCCTTAATTATGGTACAAATGTTAAGTATATAGAAAATATGTTTAAACCTGTACAACCTGGCCGTACCAGGTCAAGTCAAACCAAGAATGTGGTTATAGCGTATACACCCAAATCCTCAGCTTATTTTCGTTCACTGGCGTATAGATTACCTCGTTTCTGGAACTCGATCCCTTACATTACCGATAGTAAGAATGCTACAGTCTTCAATTGTATATTAATTAGTCATTTAGTTAGAAATTATAGGACTAGTTCTTAGTCTTCTTTAGGTATGTTAAATTCTGATGTTGGCTCGAGTGTTGTTGGCGGTCTGTTTCTGAAAACCAGTTTGGTAGAACTGAGAAGCATGACAATAAAGACTCTTAACTAACTATTTAGGTAGAAGAATTCGAGAAATGCGTTGTTTTGGTAGATTCTGGTGCTGGAGCGAATTTAATTCACCCATGTGTAATGGAAAGGCTACAACGAGTATACAAGGTGGAACCTGTGTATAATAATACGGATGTGGTTGGAATAGAAGGCAAATGAGTTGGATTACAAGGTGTTGTAACACTGCGGCTGTCATTATGACATGAGAAACCAGTTCCTGTTAGTTTTGTAGTGTGTGAATTCAGCTCTGACGCGAAAATTGTAGTTGGAAATGGCTACATTATGAATATGCGCATTAACATTAATTATGACGCAAAAACGCTTGACTACGTCCAGGAAGAAACGAAGGTCATAAACGATGCTACAGTGTGGCGTCGATACACACACAGAACGCCTTTTGTGTTGTACGTGGAAGATCTAGAGAAGATACGTCGTTTGCCAATTCCCACGGAAATCATGCAATCCTCTCTACAGGTAAATAGCTTGGCTATTACAAAGGTTGAATTTGCGACTGACGCTGACAAAGCACGCTCGGAGGAATCTGACATTGAAATCAACACTTTTCAGAAGCGCGGTAAAAACGCTAAAAGCGCGGCTAGCGAGTTTGACAAGACGTATGAGACAAAAGAAGACAGACGCAATCGACTGTCTCATTTTTCCAGCGACGAGTTAAGCCAGATCAAAATCAATCCTTTACTGCCTGAAATCGAACAAAAGCAAATCCTTGAATTGATTTCCTAGTATCGAGACATTTTTTCCTACGGTATGGAAGACATTGGACTATGTACAATCGAGGAAGCGCGTATTGAATTATTCCCGGGCGCGAAACCCATTCAACAAACACCCTTTTTCAGGAACGACAAGGAGAATGGGGTAATAAATGCCAAGTTGGAGGAATTGGAGAAGTTTGGCATAATAGCTCCAACTACAGGTGAATTTAGCGCGAATATCTTTCTGGTGAAAAAGAAGGAGAAAAATCAGTACCGCTTGATTTTTGACAGTCGAGGGCTGAATGCTATATCGGTTATGGATCGATATCCGATAGCGCGAATTGAGTTCCCCAGCCATATTTGCGCGCGTAATCCAAGAGGCGTTTCATGACCTGATCAAACAAAACGTTTTACAGGTTTATGTTGATGACATCAGCATTTCTAGGGAGTTCCGTCTCAGCTCCCAAGCTAGCAACATCTAGCTCTCGCTCCGCCAAGCCAGACAACTAGCAATTAATATAGCTGTACCTAATAGCCATTAAGCCGCCGATAACACGAGCCTTTACACACAAGTAAACCTAGCCCTAACGAATCGCCCTGCCAGTGCGTCCTTGCCACCGATTCAAGTCAGACCACCCGCCCTACCCGCCATTAGCCCAAAACTTCCCACGTTACCCGCACAAGTGAGTTGCCAGTCATAATACCCAGTAAAACTACCATGGACCACATTGATATCGACGCACCTGACTACAGCCAAGAGTTCGAGATATAAACTGCATTCCTTGACCTGCAAATCCCAGTCCACGAGGACCGCCAGACCAGACACAAGACCCCGAAAGCGCTGATGGGCAGTGGCCACCCCATCATGCCTTCACCTAGTACGGCTGCCGACTGGTACGCTTCCAACTCTCACCGAAATGAGCCCAATGCCCAGCTTCCCCGAAAGAGACCCCGCTCCCCAAGCCCAACTCCGAAAAATTGTGACAACCGCCTCAGTGAAAATAACAACTTACAAATTTTTGACCATAACGACACACGACGTGTCGTAGACGAATCATATCAAGAACCCACACGCCGAACGGTGTATGTTCGACACCATCGCCACTTGACCCGGCGCAAACCAAAGCTACGATC
>JAQGBJ010002786.1:0-15042 GCA_034698345.1 Sphaeridia pumilis
TTTCACAATGTACAAACTACTAACCATAATCGCTCTTTTGGGATCATCCCTCGCCGCATCTCCAGGCTACAAGGGACTCCAAGGACGGGAAGCCTTCAACGATAAATACGGCGACATCCTCAAAACCCTGCCCAAGTACAAAGAGACACTTCGTGGGCCTCAGGTACCTGCTGCCATAACCTGCGATGCGGCAACCGAGCCCGATTTCCCTACCTGGCAGGCCGAAATTCAAAAGTATCGTGGAATAGCATCTCAAATTCAACAGGAGGTTGAATCCCGTAGCTTCAAAGGCAGGACTTACGACAAACTCGCCGAGTTTGTGTACAGTTACGGGCCGCGATTCTCTGGAACTCCTGAACTTGAAGGCTCCATCGACTACCTCTTGAACGAGATGAAGACTGAATATGGCCTCAATACGTACGCGGAAGAAGTTGTCGTTCCTCATTACTACAGGTTAGTCTTCAGTTTTTCTTGTGGTTGTTTCTCTGCTTGAGGCGAGTTCGAACGAAGTTGATGCCATTAATTCTTTCTTACAGGGGAAACGACAAAGTGACGCTGCACATTGGCGATTCCATAACAAAAAACGTTGCTCTTCTCGCCTTGTTCCCAACCGTCCCAACTCCAGATCAAGGAATCAGGGCTCCAGTTTTGGTCGTCAAGAGCTTTGCGGAGCTCCAAAGCCGAGCTGCTGAGGTACAGATTTCGAAGAAGAATGCGACCAAACACTTTTAAGATTGTTCATCAACATATTATTTTTTGCAGGCCCAAGGAAAAATCATTGTATACAACCAAGGCTGGCTGGGCGGCTATGGAGCCACCAATCAATATCGAAGCCGCGGCGCCAGTGAAGCCGCCAAAGTGGGCGGTGTTGCTTCGCTCATCATGTCCGTGGGACCAGTGTCTCTCTACACTCCAGTAAACGTTTGGATTGCTTCTTAACCTAAAATTTCATATAAATATTTATACTTTTTGTGTATAATTAGCACACTGGAGGCCAAAACTACGAAGCCAACGTAACCAAAATCCCCACCGCCTGCATCACTGAAGAAGACGCTTTGATGATGGAACAACTTCAGGCTCAAGGTAGTATTAACGACTCCCAAACACTAAATGTCCAAAATCTTCATCAATCCTATATAAATTACCTCCACTTGTCAATACCTACCTACAGACAAGAAGCTCGAAATCACTTTGATCATGGAAAGCATGGTACTCCCATCTAAAACCTCCAGAAACGGAGTCGGCGAAATCGTTGGCGCTCTCAAGCCCCAAGAACGAGTCATAGTAACCGGTCATATCGACAGCTGGGACCTTGGCAACGGCGCCATGGATGACGCCGGAGGCGTCATCTTGGGCGTTGAAGCCCTCGCACTCATCAAACACCTGAACCTTCCAACCCCAAAGCGCTCACTCCAAGTGGTTATGTGGACTTCAGAAGAAGTTGGCCTTGTAGGAGTCCGCGAGTACGTCAAGCGACACGCTGGAGACTTGGCCAACATCAGCGCGGCTTTCGAGTCTGACGGAGGTACCTTCAATCCGAGCGGTCTCGAGTTCGCCGGATCCAACCTGGCTGGTTGCATCCTGAGAGAGATTTCAAGCTTGGTCGGCTTCAATGAGATTCACGGGCCTTTCGGATCTGTAAGCAGTGATATCAGCCAGCTCACAGCCCTTGGTGTACCAGGCGTCAGCAACGCGAATGAAGGAGACTATCCCGATCAGTACTTCTGGTATCATCACACTGAAGCCGATACCATGCTCGTTCAAGATCCAACCGAGATGGACAGAAACTTGATCTTATGGGCTACTACAGCTTATGTGGTTGCGGATTTGGAGAGAATGTTGCCCAGATTAGCTAACCCCATTCAGGTTTTGGATGACGCTAGTCACCAGTGCTAGTTCTTTGGGATATTTATGCTTAAAATTCAGTTACATCTAATGTAAATATATTCAACATTCAATTAATGTATTTTAGTAGCTGATTAAACCTTGTGATTCCTGACTGATGGGGCTCAAGCTGTTGCATCGATAAAATCAGAGTGTGGAGCTCAGAAAAGCTTTGTGACTATCGTTTGTCTCGTGGTAAACTTATGGATTTATATTTAGAAGAGAATCACTACAGCAAGATATAAAGCGAATTTACGGCAGTTCAAGTATTTCAAACGTTGCCATTCTTATCTTTCAGTAGTAGTCATTCGTAATCATTCGCAAACTGTGACTGCAAGAGATACGGCTAGCTGCAAAGCTATTCTAGAACCAACCGTTTAATCTAATGTTTATATCTGCAAGATAAAAGCAGAGCATATACTTCAGGTCTATGTCAAGTCTTTAATGTCAACATATAGCGTTCAACCGGTCGACTCGGCTGTAAAACAAACACTTGTTGATTCGATCAACGGCAACTACTAGATTTTAGTTTTGCAAAGTGTCGAACTAGTGGAATATTGTGGTACAACATGGAAGACGAAACCAGGATCAAAATTCCCGACGTTCTCGGTGATATGGAAACTGTCATTGTAGATGATGACGAGAACGAGACGGATTCTAGAAGTTGGTAAGATTCTGCGGCTCCACGTTCCCTACTTCAAAAGAGCCACAAGCAGTGCTGGTCAAGGCATCCGATTTCAAACGTTCTATTGCAGGTTGTATCCGATGCTGGGTGACGAAGCGACTGCCGCTGCAGTAACCAATGTGCCCGTTGGACGAGACGCTGACCATTACAACATGACTCATCCCAATCGTGGAGTAGCCCTCATTTTCAACAACAAAGTGTGCAACAAACTGACCAATTCTGCAATTCAATTGCTTTCTGAAAATATTAATCAAAACAGCATCTCCTGATTACAGACCTTCGACTCTCCTGAACTGACCACTCGAAACGGCACCGACCAAGACCGAGACAGTCTTGCCAACGCTTTGAGGAACCTCGACTTTGAAGTTAGAATTTATGATGATTTGACCTGCGATGAAATTCATAAAGTTGTGGCACAGGGTAAGTAATCAAAAGATGAATCCAGAGAGCAAACCTGACTTCAGCTGATAACGGCGCTAAATGGCACTCCTTCCAGTATCCACTGAAGACCACTCGCAGAACGACTGCTTGGTAATGGCCGTCTTTTCCCATGGCGAAGCTAATGTTCTGCACGCCAAGGACTCTACGTACAAGCCAGACTTTTTGTGGACCTCGTTTGTGCCTTCAAAGTGTCCTACGTTGACTGGAAAGCCTAAAATCATGTTCATTCAAGTACGAGTTGAACTTCAGAAAGAAGTTAACCCAAGCTACATGTATAAATGGCTTACTTATTTCCAAACGCATATTTTGCAGGCTTGTCAAGGTACTCAACTTGACGGTGGAACCCACGTTAAAAAGGACGGCATCGCCAGCAGATCCTTCTGTGTAGTTGACGGTCCTCCAAAGACCGAAGTCTACAAGATCCCTGATCGAGCCGATTTTCTTGTTGTTTACAGTACAGTTCCTGGTTCGTGAATTAATCATCTTTCTGAGTAAATCTAGCAAAAACTATACAAGATTCAATACCGAAATCTCCATGTTCTGAAAGGCTTCTACTCATGGCGAAGTTCCAGAGACGGCTCCTGGTTCATTCAGACGCTGAGCCGGACGCTTAACCTCAAAGGATTTTCGGATGACATGGCTTCTATGCTTACCGAAGTCACTAGAAATGCAAGTTTCCTTTGAAATTTCTGTTTCTAGTTCTACTATCTCTAATGCAGCAAATCTTAAAAAACTGTTGGTTTCCCTCCAGGTTGCAATCAACTACGAGTCTTACGTGCCCTACGATCCAAATATGGATCGAATGAAGCAAGTCCCTTTTACAACTTCCACTTTGATGAGAAAAATCCAGTTGAAGTGAGTTAACTTGTTGACGTTACTTGATTCTAACGAGGGATTCTGATGAAATACTCTGATGTTTGTAGCGCCAAAGACCTATTCAGTTGCAAAGGATCAATCAAAGTAATGACGTCTGGTGAACCGCCGTTTGAAAAGAGCGAGGCTGGATTCAGTACCTTCAAGTCACTAGTTAAGCCACGCAAAGTCTCCACTGATGGCTCACCAGCGGCTCCAGTCAACATAATTGATGACTTGGACGTTGATATCGTAGCTCTAGCTATTCAAGACCAAAAACAGAATGCTCAATCTGAAGATAACTCGAATTCTAGAACGCGATTGACCCTGGTGAAACCTCCTCCTAAACCTGCTGCTTAAAATATTGTATTCTTATTATTAATCATCTTGGAAATACATGACATAACTAACGTAACGTGAACTTCACAAGGCTGTATACGAAATTTAAGTAAAATGTATCAATCAATCAATTAATTTCTCAAAACTAGTATATACAAGTGAAGTCGTTTGCAAAATTTCTGGAGTTAATTCGCCGAACCAAAAAGAGTGCAAAAAAGTTCATCAGAGTTCGGAGGATTGCTATTACATATTACATGTACAATCAAACGTTTGGATCAGCTTCTAGATTCTATTCTATGAATGCGGCGACAACATTCCCATGAAAATGCGGTTACGTTTGAACCGTGACTTATTGCTATAAGGGAGCGTTCACTAATGACGTCATCAGGTGGGTATGGGGGTAGGGTTGGATTGCATGATGATGCTTGATTATGAGGTAGGGGGGTAGGATCACCGTTTCGATGACCTCATCATGGTTTTTGGATGAATCCTTGATACTGAATCAAAACATTGCAAGCAGCACCATCTCGGGGAAAGAAACCGAGATGTTTGAAATTTAGACGACGTTTAGGCGCAGAATATGAATTTGCAACGGCCGCAAGTACTTTTCCAACGTGAAGAATATTCGAAAAATATGGGATATGCTTTCGAGAAGCTTTCAAAATGGGGAAAATGTCAGCAAATGGAGACCTTTGGCCGAGGTTCGAGAAATCTTGGATAGCCGCACATCCTCAAAAGAAAAGTAAGTTGCAAATTGCAATCGAAGTCCTCATTGTTTTATTGAAAGAGTGGAATCCTCATTATGAGAGAGCATACCTTTCAATTGAACTTTAATTGACTTAAATAAGACCCTCTATTTTCCAGGAGAGACCGCAAAAGAAGAAAAGTATGCTGCATGGGCAAGTCTCAGACAAGACAGGGAAGCAGCCTTGATCAAAATCACAGAACTTGCCGACCGAAAGAATCGAATCCCTACGATAACGTCATTTATTGCAAAGCATAAGAAGAATCCGGAAGAGACATCACAGCTGACTGAGCCCATTCCAGAAGTTTCTGAGACTGAGCCAATTCCAGAAGTTGCTGAGATAGGGCCAGTCATTGATGATGGAAAGAAGTCCAGTGAATCCGAAGAGGACGTGAAAACTCTTAACGAAACGGTCATGACTTTCAGGAAGTACATCTTCGATGCTGTATTTGTTGGTACTAACGCTCCTCATCTCATCAGTCAGCGTTCAACCCCGTAGAACGAAAAATGGCCCCTTTGTCGAAGGAACTAGCTTGCGTTATTCTCGAGCATGACGCTTATGGCTATCATATTGACTCCAGTGGGAAGACAATCGACAAAGATCTTGAAGTACGAAACTTTGAAAAGGCTGGCGAAACGCTAGCTGAAGTATGGAACGGAATATATATCGACGGTTACGAAGTAGTTGCCAATTATGTTGCTCCTGGTACTCTCTCAGAAGAATCTGGATGTGACTCAGAAGATTTTGACCTGGAAGATCCTCGAGCCAGATACAAAAGGCGAAATGGCTAAAGACTCACGTTCGTCAATCACAATATCTGCTACAGATTGTGAAGTGCGACGACAGGAAGTGCTGCGAGGCCTTCGTCTGTACCAACATGAGAATTTATCTCGAAAACGGCGTTCTGCCCCCACCAATTCCTTTCAAGAGGACAGAAACTGGGCTGAAGGTGGACGCAGCTTGGGGATTCTTCAATTTGGCGCTTAGGTTATCCATGAAAGAATGCTCGCCTGCTGATCGAATGCTCTCCGACTATTTCTGCCCATCCGTGCAATCCAAGATAACCCAACGTACATGCCGTCACTGCTCGTTATACCACGCAACGACTTGCACATGTATTTCCATACATGTGAGCCTCAACCCCCATTTTTTGAAGAAGTACTGGCAGTAGACATCATTCAGGAAGATGTCATCGACGAAAACATTGTTAATCAAATGGAAGGCAATTTCACAATAGAGAATTCGGCGCCAGTGGACTACGAAGTGGTGCCGCCTGATGATGAAGACCGTATTGTGATTGGGGATATGGGTAACTGGCTGGAGCCCTTGTTCGGTGACGTAGAAATCTTTGAGATTGTTGGAACTAAGCAGATGGAGAGCAATCGAGCTCGTACCAGGATTGTCTGAGTCAACTCCAATTAGCTTCTTCTTTTAGTTTCGATCGATGTAATTTTGATGGAATTTTGAAGTGAATCTAGTGTTCAACGCTTACTGGTCTTTTTCTATTCATTCCATAGGTGATAGTAGCTGATGTTGAAAGATTCTTGATTGACTACTAATAAAGATTGAGCTAGTACCAAAATTCTGAGTTAATGGCAATTATAAGTTTACAAACAATGAAACGAACAAAACTTTGTTTTTACGGAAAGTTTATTATTCAAGAAGTAAAAAATAAGCATCAATTCACATTTTACACGAATTCCATTTCACCACGAGGCACCTTAACTTTAGAATTCTTGCTCGGCACGTCAACAAAATAGTCGAACACCCTGGAGTGTTTAATTTCGGTGCGAACTCTCACATCTTCAGATAGCTCAACCTTCTTCTCCCTGTGGGTTTTCATAAACAGATCAAGTGTAGCCTTTGCATCTATATCTGCTGAATGCTTTCCCTACTGAATCTCAATTTTGAAGAACTTTTGTAAAGCTCATTCAAACACAAAGCTTCCGCTATCTGTGTACCTCCGTTCGATATTTTTGTCTTCCTGAAGAAGGTTTGCAAATCAAAGAAGTCATAATGCCAGGTCAGCATATCCAAAGTCCTGAGATCATCAGCGATGCCTAACCCTACAACTAGTTTTCCTGCTAACAGCTCACAGGTCCGTGGTCTCACAGTTTCCCACAAGGTACCATCGAAAAATGATCTACTGTTTAATCCTTAAAGTACTTGTCGCACTTGAACGATCACTTTATTCGCTTGACTTTGGAGAAATTATTTGCTCCCGTTAGCCAGTACCAGTGGTACCAACCATCAGATTGCCGGTCTTAGGCCATGCCATCAGCTCAGCTTCGAAAGCTATGATGTCTTCATCACGATACTTCTTGAACGAGGGCTCCTAGGTATGAAAAATGATCTTCAGCATTCGCAATACAACAAACTGTATTTGTAGACTGAAACAACAAAAATTTACAAAACTCACATTTCTAGTGAAGATCTCTGCAGAAACCCCAACTCCGACAGGATCTCCCTCAGCCGAATCAGGAACTGACTCTGCCTGAGCCGTAGTCCCCCAGTCCCAATCATCATCCCAGTCTTCTTCAAATGTGCGTTTTTTTCTTCTTGTTCATTTGAGAAGTTCTCACACGCCTCCAGCGCACTGAACTCGCTTTGTTTCCGCTTCTGGAAACTGGCTACACCTCCGTGCGTATTCTTCTGCAAAAAATACATGAGGGAATCCAAAATTATGACATGCACCGTTCTAAAACTTCATGCCCACTTTCGAATTAGCAGCAGCAATACGCTCCCCCTTCGAGTTGACTACCGCTATCTCGTGTGAAGTCTTTAAAGTCCGCAGTGATTTGAATATGAAGTAGATTCGATCCAACATAATTGTAGTCCCCAGCCAATTAATTACGTCCTCCTAAAAAATAAATCAAAACAAAATTAGTTCCTTGGGATATAGATGATTTTCCATCAGCGTTTACGTATCAGTGATTGTTAATACTGACTACAAAACAAGTGCAATGGCAATTAGTCTGTAGTTTGTCTGTCTAACCTGTAACACTGATTGAAGTTACTCGTATTCGTCATATGGATAACCACCGAGTGGGGCTAAATGGCTCGAACGCTAACAATCTAGCTGTTATTCGGTAATGCAAGTAGCGTTAGTAGCTAGTACGATAAAAAAAGTTTTGCTGAATTGAGAAACTCTTCTGCTTGACAAGCAGTATCTATTAAGAGACCAGAATAATCAGTAGGTGAACCTATGGCAGGAACAATACTCGTGACTTCTTTCCGGTTCAAGACCTTGCAACGTTTCTCAAATACAATGACGTTCTGAAGGAGATAATCTAAGCGAATTCGCCAACTGCGTAATAGTTGTACGTAACCTCATGTACGATATCTAGATTTTCTAGAAGTCGCTATCCTAGTTTGCTGATATGAAAATGTTATCAAATCTTCCGCATGGATCGTGGAAAAGTTCGATTTCCATCCAGTCGCCCTCCTGAACCGCCGCCGTCTTTGGATTCCTATAATGCAACAAGAGTGAAGTGAATGGGAGATGCAATGGTTTTGCATCGGAATGCATTCGGTTGGGCTGAAATGGGTTTTTGATTTTCCGCTCCATTTGTAATATTTCCTAGCCACAATAAATACGCTTTGGCTGGAGGAGCTTTATGTTAACTGATTTTTTTTTGTGCTGCGCAACCATTACTTTTTCCAAAGTCATTCAGAAGCTTGAGCGGGATGCGGCAGTGTGATTGGGACATGTTGGAATGTGGTACTTGCGTTGGTAAATGCTTTGGTTACCGCTCCAACTGAAGGATCACATTCTCTCATAGACTTTTTAGCAACTAACAAGTCTAAAACATTTTTAGGTCACAGAAGGGAAATTGGTTTGGTTCGCATTCAAACGTTTATATATATATACTTGCGATTGCTCTAAAAGTGACTGTAAACGTTCAAACATTTTTGAATCATGTTATTTAGCTTTCATCGCTACAAACATTGCCATTTTTCAAAAAAAATCAAAGGGAAACAAACGCAAGCTGAATAAAATGTAGAAGTTTCCGGAGCATCTTTCCCAGAGGATCAAATCTTCCTTGGGTGAACACGCGAAAATAAATTCTCGAAATTCTCTCTAAAAGCCATGTTCTCGTCAAAACCCTCAAAGCCTTCACTCAAGAAGCGTGTGTTGGATGCCCGTTTAAAAATTCAAGATATGAAAATGCAGCAAATGCAGCTGGAGATTACCAAGTTTACATAAGCAACTTGAACAAGCAAAACAAGAAACTGAAAGCCAAAGGCAAATTAACCGAACCATGGCTAAAGACTTCGAAGCACAAAATGTAAACTCCTTGTCGATGCCAAGTCCCTCCCACTCTTTTGACTTTGCTAGTGTTAAACGTCTACGATCGTTCCAGAGACCTAAACAAGGGGGTAATGTTACAGATAGCCTCGTGTTTTTCGAGTGAAAGTCGGGGGAGGAGAAAGTTGGAGAAAGCCCAAGTAAATTTATATATACCTGACTGGTCCCGAGTTCCCGGACATTAGGAAAGCAGAGAGAGCAAGGTGCACATGATATCTAAACCTAAGAATAAAAATTCCAGAGTTAGAGAAAACGAAATAAAAGTTTCTCAATAAGTAAATCCCTAAGTAACACAATTCAATTGTGGACAATATGGGACAAGTCCCTGTTTAAACGGCGATCCCGACGTGCAATTTGTGGTATATAATTACGACCTTAATAGTAAAGGTGTTACGTATAAAGTCAAGAGTGGCTACTGTAATATTTGAAAACTTTGTGAATTAAAAGCCAGTGTATGCATTCAAGACTGACTAAATAACACAATGGCAGGAGACGAACGCGAACCACCTCAACCCCAAGCCAATCCGACAGGCAGTGAGCCTTCCCCAATATACAGGCAAAAAGGCGTCAGATCCTAACAATCATGTCGAAGCGTTCAAATTAGTAGCCCAAGCAAATACATGGGACGATGACATGAAATTGCTACAATTCCCCAACTCCTTGAAAGATTATGCTCTCAAATGGTATCTGACGGAAGCCAACATTCGCAAACGACAGAATGCTAGTTTCAAATGAGAGTGGAAAGTCCTGACAGAAGAATTCCTTAAAAATGCCACAATGGGCATGTTTGCAGAGGATTAGGAATTCTTGCTCATTAGTCGCAAACGAAGAGAAGGTGAAAGCCTTATGTAATACATCTTTGTTATGGACAACTTAGCGACTCAAGTCGAGAAAAAATGACAGATACACGACGTATCATGTATATCAAGAATGGACGTTTACCAAAATACTTTAAATAAATTAATTTACTCCCACTAACGACTATTCAACAAATGAGAGATGCTTTCCGAAAGATTGAACAAACTGAAGAGAAGTAAAACTGTGACAGTTTGTTGAGGAAAGTGAATGAAGGCCAAGAGACAAACATACTGTACGCACAACGGTCCCAGTAAGGGTTATAACCGTGACAGTAGGTCACCGAGCCGGCCATCGTCCCCGGCAAGAGGCGCTTTTGGCGGATATGAACGCAAGGATCCTACCGATGCCTTGTTGTTAGTGTTGAAAGCCTGGACATTAAATCTACAGGAACGTAGACCAAGGTCCAACAGTATGGTAGGAACAGATACCGTTCTTTTGAGAGGCGTGACCGAAGCCGTTCAGTTTCGCCAGGCCGAAGGCAGGAGGATCAAAAGGGTCCCACGAAAAGAAAGTGACGTTTGAAGAGAAACGAAACGAAGGGAAAAAGAGCGGAAATGAACAGAAGCGTAAGGAGCTTGTCTGTTATCGATGTGGTACACCAGGGCACATGGCCACAGACTGTCGGGTGCAGACAGGTCAAAATGAAATGTACTACACGGAAGATTTAAACGCGGAGGCCCAGTCCCAGTTCCAATATTAAGCAGGGCGATTGGGAATGGTGGGCCAAAACAAGAGTTATATAGCCCTCAAGTGTTGTTGAAAGAGACACTATTGTTTCTTCCCTTTAAACTCGAAGGAGGTTTGGTGTGTCAACGTGTCTTAATTAATTAATAAAATGCTGAGAAATGAACTGTTCAAAATGTTCAACAAAAAGGAAGAAGTGTTAATTGGAACAAAAAGAAATTTTCTAACCAGAAGAGATCCGCTAGACTTCCCGGAACATGAGTTTCGAAGGAGATACCGGTTTTCAAATAAAAGTTTTACGTTTTTAGTGGATCTTTTAAAAATGGATTTAATTCCTCTACATAAAACCATAAATACACTGTCTCCGGAACTTCGAGTGGCCATAGCGTTAAGGTAAGCGTGTCTAGAGAAACGAATTCGGGATTGATAAGTGGTTGTTGTTGTTAACGTCGGCTTTTTATTTTCAGCTACTTAGCTACAGGAGACAGTCTTGTGACGATAGGAGACGCCCACCGACTGGGTGTGAGAAGTGTGGGGAGAATAATGGAAAAAGTCGTTCGCGCACGAAACAACCAAGCTAGGGATTTTGTGATATTTCCTCAGGTGAAAGTGGCGAAGGAAGATTTCAAGAAAACCGGGCGCTTCAGTGACTGCATCGGGTGCATCGACGGATCCCAGATTCGCATAGCCAAGCCGAATAATAACGAAGATGCATTCTTCTGTAGGAAGCAATTCCACGCCATCAACATCCAAGTTTTCTGTGGGCCTCAGAAAAATTTCTTTGATGCGGTGATAAATCTTTCCTGGATCAACCCACGATACCACAATTTGGAAAAATTGATCTCTGCTAGACAGGCTTCGAAATGGAGACATGGATGGGTAAGTGTTCATGTTGTTTAAAGTGATTTGGGATCATTAGAGGCCGAAGACTGTTGATTTGACCATGTTTTTCGCAGGTACTTGCTTGGAGACAGCGGATACCCCTCGGAACCTTGGCTCGTCGTACCCTTCAGCTCTAGCAACGCCACTCCCGATGAAGTAAAGTTCAATACTGAACACTCTAAACAGCGATATGATGTTGAGTGTGCCCTTGGGATTCTGAAGAATCGCTGGAGGTGTATCCACAGAAATCCTTTGCCGTACGCCCCCAGCAAGTGTTGTGACATAATACTGAGTACGATAGTTCTGCATAATTTACAATACCAGCTGGAGGGCGAGGCATTCCGAGTCCCAACGGGTTCGGTTGAACGTGATGATTCTGCTCCTTTAGCAACAATTACCGGCCCAACCGGAGGCAGCATCCTCGAGCGAGGTCGAGCCAGGTGTAACGCCATTTTCGAAGAGCTGAAGAACTTGGGATGGCGTTAGAATCGAAGTTCCCATTCTGACTGCAGTTTACAAAACGGTGTCTGGTGTCAACGGACCTCTGGTAATCTTGGACGATGCCAAGTTCCCCAAATTCAACGAAATTGTTGAACTTCTGCGAGAACCAGTTCTCCGGAACTTTTTGCTACTGCTGCCACTTGGGATTGGGCCACGTCGTAGTTTTCTGCAACAAAGGTTAATTTTTTTCAAATTTTAATAGAATTCAAACTGGCAGAGTGTTCCAAGTGTTCAAAATAGGCTGCATCATCCTCAGTACAAAAGCACTCACCTGGATTGCTTGATGCACTCAGTCTCGAAGAACTTTCTACCGTAGTTACTGAAGGAGGAGGAAGTCGAACCGGTGAAGCCGGATGTTGTAGAAATACTGGGGTATCTACATCATCTGCTGCTGGACTAGGAGTCGGAATGGGTCGCTTCCAGTTCTGTGGCTCCTGTGAAAAAGAGAATCAGTTAGAAGTCTCTTTTTTGCCCTCAGAGAGAGTCCAGGGTAAATGAGTCATTTGACGTGTTTCGGGAGTCAAAACTTCAACTTTCTGAAATTGCCATCTTGTAGACAATGTCAAGTTCACTCGATAGTAAGTTTTTCAAATTTTTAATACTAGTCATTAATCCGTAGGACAACTTGTTGTGAAGTTGTGAAAATTGGGGATTTGACGGAGAATATAAAGTCCAATAAGTTTGGCAAATGTCCCGGCGTGTACTTGGATACGGCCAAAGGTAACCAAAAGACGTGGTCAAGGGTGCTGTTTGATTGATCAAAGGGGTACAACTTTGCTAAATTTGAGGCCAGGCAATACCAAGTTGCCGCCACAGTCGGCCTCGGTAATGCTAAAGCTCCATAAGAGAGCCTGCGACCACAATAATGATTGACCAGAGCAAGCAAAAATGGGCATGGGCAATTTGGAACAAAGTGGCTAGCTTCAGGTGGATCAGATCCATGTACAAGTGTGGCCGATAGTGTTGCAGTTGCAGAGAGTGAGGACCAGAAAACGAATGAAGCATGCTAATGACCATGGTTTTGGTACAATAAGTATGTGGTGGACTCCAAAGTGCCCGACTGTGGTGGACTTCCCGTCCCTTCCATGCTTTAACTACGGCCTAAGCTACAGCATTACGATACCTGTTGCAACGTGCAATGATATTTTGGAACCATAGAGTTTTTGGAGCTTCAACATTATGATGCACAAAGCAGAGCCAAGCATACGGCAGTTTGGGTTCGACCGCCGCAATGAGACGACAGCAGCCACGGACTTGTGAAAACCGGATTTCGTTTTCTTCAGTTTCCAGTGTTTAATTACGATTAAAGTGCGTCTTCAGTTGCTGCAAAGTGTTCACTGCATTTTATAGGTGAGTTTGACTGTTTGGCTGTTTTCCGCGGCAACTCCATGAGCTAGGTTAGTATGCAGTATTCAATATTCAGGCTGAATAAGATCATAATTATCTCGATTTCGAATAGTTAGCAATGTTATTGCAGTTCAGGCCTTGAATTTTTAGCTATTTAGGATTTGTTCATTTGGCCAACTTTATGGCAAGGTTGTTTTTTCGAAATATTGGAGCAGAAAACTGCAGCATTCGGAAAATTGTATAACGCTAGATTTCACGTTTTATCTAGTGATAACTTTAGTTAGCAACATCCAAATGCAGCAATTACCTTGTCTTTAGTCTTTAAGTCCGTACGAAGCTCGACTCTTTACAGTTTCCTCTAATAACATTACTGTTTTAAGCTTGAAAATCTTGATAGAGATAAGGCACTCGTCTTTGCCACAAGTGTGAGTTGAAAACCGGCCTTCTGTTTTACAAAATATTTTATGGTTTTCTAGTCCCAGCAAGAATCGATAACTTGAGCTACCTGCAAGAAAAAGGGCCTGCGTCGAAATTGGAGCAACTCAGGTAAATAATCTCTTTAATGATTGAAGTTCAATCAAACTTGACGCCAGAACATGTTTCTGACTCTTCTTGCATCGTTTTAATTTTGCAGTCTGACAAGAGAACGGACTGCAAAACAGCGCTTCTGAGGTTTTCGACTGAATCTACAAGGCTGCAGCAAGGCAAGAACGAGTCCTTCCTTCTGGATCGCAAGGACAACTTCAAAGTTAAACAGCGCTTTGCTGCAACGAAAGCAACCGAATCATGAAAGGTGTGTTAAAGAAACGTGTTTTATCGTCGTGTTACGGCGACGAACTTATCAAAATTATTGTGCTTTTGTTACAGGAATCACTCATCATCCCTGTTTGGTGTCGTTTGACTGAAGGAACTGTTGCAGCAAATAGCGGGACCTTCAAATCATCGTTCCCAAACTACTGGAGCATCAATGGGCATGTCAGCGGGTACAGCAACTGCATCAGCGCATGTTGTGGAACCAAGAATTTCCACGCTGCTCCTGCCTCAATATCGAAGAACGATGAAGACATCGAAAGAAAATTAGTAGCTTGCGGCAACGATCTTATTAGTTGAATTAGTAGTGTTTAAGTAGCGCTGCTGCTATTTTTGCAGCATGTGTACTTGGCGCTATCGTTAATTATCAGTATTCTTTAGCTAGTATGCTCCAGCTCATCGAATAATGTTCATGTTTTAGCACGTAGTTAGCATTTCGTTACTTGCTGTAATTGATATATATTGCACGTGTACTAAAACCCCAGGCTGCCTTTTAATTGTGGTCGCCCAATTTTTTTGGCCTGCAGCGCCGACCCCAGCTAGCTAAAACTGATTCATGAACAAAGTGGTCGGCACTGGTACCCAATTGACGTTTCTGAGCAGGTTACCCAGATTTCAGGTAGCTTGTAAGCTACCTTTTGAAGGCATCTTTTTGGTAGACTAAAGCAGTAGTCACCTTCCCACGACCAATTTAAGTTTGTCCA
>JAQGBJ010002787.1:0-15037 GCA_034698345.1 Sphaeridia pumilis
AAGTTGTTTTGGGCTAAATTAATATTATACTCACAACTTGATTGACAATGAAATCAAAGTAAAGGAGGTCAGACTCCCGTTCTAAATTTCGAAACCCGCCCACAGAGACACCATTGGGAGAGATCGCCCGAAGTCTTTGTTCGAACGAGGCGTCACTCATCATACCCAACTGCCCAACCTTGAGCAGCTCCAATTTGGCTCTCTGCAGTCCTTCGCTTACAGCATGGCCGCGATGGTAGAAGGCCGGATAACAAGGAGTAATAACAAGGCTCATATACGCTTCGATGAATAGCAAGAGTAAATTGTCACGGAAGTCCAGCATTATTACTGCCGCCAAAGACGAAACGCTGATAGCCAAACACACCAACTTGACAAAGAAGACTGCTGTTGCAGTAGCAATGTTGAAAATGCGGATGGCGACTAGAAGTTCCCGGAGTTTTTGCCACATGTATTCGATGCGGACTACTGAAATGAGTTCTTTGGAGCTGTAACGCGAAATTATAATAATTAATTAATTAACGAGAAGAAACCAGAATCCGTAAAGGCAAAAATTACAAGCATACCTGTCCAGCAGTTGGTTCATGAGGCTCGTCCACGTTTCCAAAAAGAGCATCTGTGGAATGACAATGTTGAAGAGTATCGAAGTGGCCACGAGCGAAGTCCACACGTCAGCCGCTGTCGAAATGGCCAAGAGCGCCCAGTAAATCGGCCCCGCCTCCAAAAGACCTGCTTCCAGCGCCCACTCAACGCCGAAGCGGAATTGAATCATCAACTGTGGGTTGAAGGCCACCAAAACATTCGAAGCTACTGCACACACATACGTTGACGGCATGAAGAGGCACATGAACCAAACGAGCAGTTTGGGCGACTTGACCCTCGATTTGTGCTTGAGGATGAAGTTCCATAACATTGCATAGCAACCCGCTTGGGAAGTCAGTACGGAGAATCCAACGTAGCTTCCTGCAAGTGGAACAACAAGAAACACGATGTACAGAGGCAGGAACAGAGGATTTCGAAATCGATCGATTGTGAGGTTCAGGACGATGGTACCAGCGACGATTAGCCCACGAAGTGCGATGATGGCGAGACTCCCAGTCCAGCGAATGCGCTTCAAGACACTCGTGTCAACGAAGACCGCTTCGTCTGCAGTAACGCCAATGGGCGCGCCTGAAAAGAAGGCGAAGAAGCGTAGACAAGTTAGGTTGCAGACAACTGCGGTTTCGAACGTTGCTGAATACAGCGAAGTGGCTGTACGGCGTAGAGTCCTTATCATCCTTCTCGCCATTTTGCAGACTTCGATTCCGGGCTCTGCAGCTCAAACTTCAAGGGTATCAAACACAACAACGGTTGGTTGATTTTGACAGAGTAGAATTTGGCAACTATAGGAGCTGAAGTTGAACCCTGAATATTTGTAAGCCAGAGAGTTCGTTTCTTGGGTGGCGTCTCTTACGTCAACTGTTATAACTCTCATAACGAATGCCTTGGAGGCTCAACTTTGATATAGAACGCCATGTGTCAGCAGGTGTTAGTCAGCATATCCATGGAATTGACAGTTGTGCCTGGAAATTGACGGCCTTCAGTCCATATCAAAAACCTCTATTACGTAAAATTTGGGTCAATAAAAAGAAAGAAGTTTAAAATTTATTTCCAGGGTAGGAATTTTGTCCAGTAGAGTTAGTTTTGGACGTCCAGTGTCCAAAATGGACAAAACGGATAAAATGTCCGAATTGGACAAAAACGACTGCTGATCCATCTCGCGGACACCCCGTGAACTTTCTTAAATTAGGTTCCCGGCCATGCGGTCTATTCACACAATTCACAGATTGGAAATTCGGTTGAAGTTTTTCATTTCATGGAGTTTATCAGAATACGTTCCGATTTAACTGTACCTGTATCAATCATCAATTGTATCTGTGTCAGTGGGGAAAATGGCAAGTCGGCGGTTAAGATCAGGTAAGATATCACAGTGTCTTCATCGAAAGCATACTTTTAAATACTTTAGTCATTGTTTAGGGAGAATTTACATGCTTTGGCTTTGATTTTGTAGGAAAATCTTTCGCATTGACCCAAAACGAGATAGCTGCATTGGTTGACAACGAGGATCCCGAAAGCTTTGACACTTATGGCGTTGACCACAGCAAAGCAGTTAACAACCCTAGAAGTTCAGACATGGGAACCCTGAAACCAACCTCCGTCATCGGAATCGGAATGCTACAAACTGATCAACAGGGAAACATCATTATAGAATATGAGCAATCTCTTCCGATAACTTCGAGTGTCGATCAAGCCAGCCGTTCAAGTTCAAAATCGATATCTCAAGCAAGCAGTTCCGAAGAACATGTAAAGCAGCAAGCTCCACCTGGAATTGTACATTTTACAGTGGTACCTGTGTCAACTTCATCTGTACCTGTGTCAACTTCATCTGTACCTGTGTTAGCTTCATCTGTACCTGTGTCAGCTTCATCTGTATCTGTGTCAAATGCGTCTGCCCCTGTGTCAACTGTGACTGCGCCATTCCAAACTCAGATATTTCCACCTCGACAATATTCATCCAGAAGAGGAGTTTTAGAAACCAAAGAGGCATTACGCCCAACGTCATCCACCAGTCGTAAAAGGTCCAGATCCAGGAGCATCTCTCCAGATTTATTCCTGTCTTCAGAAGATGAAGTGACTGAAATCCAGCAGCCCATCCAAAAGGCCAAACAACAAAAGTTGGGTAGGAAGAAAGATCTAGTGTGGGATACGAATTGCTTTGAAGTGATGAAGACTGGCAACAAGAATCAAGTGAAGTGCAAGTACTGTTCTCTGGAAGTAAGTGCTAAAGCATGTAGGATGAAAAGCCATTTGCAGACATGTGTGTCCTACAAGTTGCGTTTAGACTGCGAAGATCAACAAGCAACCTCTGTTGAAGCTGCTCTAAGTAACCAAACGAAGCCAAAAAAGCGTGAACAAAGCTTCTTGAAATGGTGTGACAAGATTTCTCCACAAGAACAGAAGTCGCTCGAGAAGCAGCTGGCAAAATTCTTCTACTCCAGCAGCACTCCTTTCATGCAAGTTGAAAACCCTGAACTTGCCAAAACTTTCAACCTTGCAAGACCAGCTTTCAAATTGCCTAGTCGAAAAAAGCTTGCAGGACCAATTCTGGACGAAGTATATAGCGAAGTGCAAGCGCATATGAAAGAAAGTCTCGCAGGATCAATCGTATCAGTTCTTCAAGACGGCTGGTCGTCAGTTCAGAACGCGCCCGTTATTGGGCACTCATTGACTGACGGAACGACTCCTCACTTTTTTGAAGCCGTCGCCACAGGCACCAGCTCTAAAACGGCTGACTACTGCTTGACACTGTTTAAAAACGCAATTATTAGAGCTGAAGCTGAATATGGATGCAACGTAAAGGGTCTTGTCACCGATAATTGCACTACTATGGTAGCAATGCGAAAGAAGGCCGCTGAAGAACTACCTGACATAATCACTTATGGATGCATAGCCCATTTACTGAATCTTTTGGGTCAACGCCTCACAACTCCGGGACTGCTTGACGAGATAACCGAAGTGCAAAAGTGTTTTAGGAACACTCACTTTGAAGCGTCGAGATTGCTCGAACTTGGAGGATCTCGTCCAGTTATCTCTTGCGATACGCGCTGGAATTCTCAAATCGGCACATTTGAGTCCTTCCGAAAAAATCATTTAAAATACATGGAAATATCAAGAGATTCCAGATCAGCGGTAAGCAAAAATGGATCGGTTCGCAGTACCATCAACAATACCCGAATCTTCGACGCTGCTGACGAAATGATCTCAAGCCTGAAGCCCGTTTGTATTGCTTTAAACAAGGTAATTCGGATTGTAAATGTTCAAGCGTTTGACACAGGTACAGCTAAACTGACGCAAGTACAAACGAGCTTGTTTTTATTCCAGGCCCAACGAGAAAGAACAAATATTGCTGATGCGGTGTTCATCTGGATGAATCTCGAGCAGAAATTGTCCCCCAATCAAAAATTCCAGCAATTTATGTTGAAATGGAAGGATGAAATTTACACCAATGAAGCGTTAGCTGCATACTACATTCATCCTTGTTATCGAGGTAAGCATATTTTCTGGAATTCTTCGTGGCGGTGGCGATAGCTTCCATGTTGGCTAATGCATTCTTCCATTGATTTTCAGGTAAAGATCTTCAAGCCCGTCAGGTTGAAAAGGCCCACAATTACCTTCTCAAACAAGACGCAGCTCTGGTCCCTTTCGCGATTCGATTCATCATCAGTCCTGCTTCATTCGCACCCAAATCTATGTTACTGGAAGATACTCTAAAGTCTCTTGATCCGTGGGAGTGGTGGAAAGCAGTGGCCCTTGTCAACAAAAACATTAGCGATAAGTTTATCACCACAGTCGAAACGTTAATGCGAATTCCAGCAAGTTCTTCCAGCTTAGAACGCTGCTTCTCTGTACTTGGTAATACGCTCACAAAACGTAGGAGCCGACTGGGAATTGTTAAAGCTCAGAAACTTTGCGCGATTTACATGCATCTGAACGGTCCAGCTTATGATAGTGATGGAGATGACGATGACTGAACTTCATCTCACTGTACCTGGGTCAATTTTTATTGTACCTGTTGTCAATGATTTGTAACTATTGAAGTGTTATTATTGTTACTATGTGATCCTACAGCTTTAATAAAAATATTCTTCTTTACATTTTTCATTTCAAAATCTTTGACAACAACAACAATCCATCAAGGTTAATTTATTTTGTTCATTACAAACTCTCCCAGATTTGTCCATTTCGTCCACGTAGTTCAAGCTTACTCAATAGATGGCGCCACTCGTTTTAGTTTCGGACACCTTACCCTCTGTCCAAAATGGATTTTTCCACTTTTGGACACCTATTTCGGACAGTGACATTTTGTCCAGGCCATTCCTGTTTATTTCCTTCCAGGTGTCAAAATGCCGTTATACGAGAATCAATGTCAACAGTTTATTCTGCCGAATAGCACACTATTTCGAATTAGCAAAAAAATTGTGCTGATTCAGGCTACACTAAAACAATGCCAGTCACTTCATTAATAATGAAATCAAAGTAAATGAGGTCAGACTCGCGCTCAAAGTTGTAAAAGCCGCCGACTTGGACGCCTTTGGTCGAAATCGCCTCAAGTTTTCTCTCGAACGAGGCGTCACTCATGCTAAACTGTGGTACTTGACGAAGGGCCACTTTGGCCCTCTGGAGCCCTGCGCCTACCGCAGGAGCGCGGTGATAAAAAATCGGGTACCCGATGCTCGCAGTGATGCTCGCATAACACATTATGTACAGAAAGGGTAAATTGTCTTTGAAATCCAAAATTATAACGGCAGACAAGGACACAATGCTTATACTCATGTCCTTGAATTTGTCAACAAAGATGGCGCTGGAAGCGCCAATGTTGAAGACCCGAATGGCGACGGTGAGTTCTCGAAGGGTTCGGGCGGGATACGAGTTGGGCTCCGATGGTCGGAATACGTCCAGTGGAGCTGCAAACATAAAATAATTTAAAACTATAGTCGCACGACGTCAGAAATGGTCACCTCACCTGTCCAGAAGTCCGTTCATGACGCTTGTCCACGTTTCCAAGAAGAACATGTGGCAAACGGCAACGCTACAAAAAATGATTGGGAACAGCAAGGCAGACCAAAAGTCAGCGACTGTCGAAATGGCGACGAGAGCGTAGTAAGTCGGTCCAGGGGTCAGAAGGCCTTCTTCCAGCGCCACGTAAACGCCGAAGCGGAACTGGACTACCAAATGAGGGTTGAAGGCAAGTAGAATGTTAGCAGCGAGTGTCGATCCGATTGCTGAGGGTAAAAGGTTACAAATGTTCCAAACGACGGATTTGGGCCACTTGGCCTTGGATTTGTGCTGGAGAATAAAGTTCCATGTCATTGCGAAGCATCCAGGTTCGCAGGTCAGAACCGAATAGCCAATACAGCCTCCGGCGAAGGTACAAGACAAAAGCACGAGGTACAGAGGCAGGTAAAACGGGTTCCAAAATCGGTCGACGCTCAGACTCAGACAGATGGCGCCAGCGACGAAGAGCGCGCGGAGCCAGAGGACGCCGAGGCTCACGATCCAGAGGGCGCGCTTGAGCCGACTCTCGTTGACATGAACTGCTTCGTTCTTGATGCCAAGCGGCGCTCCTGAAGCAAGCGAGAATATATGCAAGTACTTCACTTCAAGTTACAAAGCACCGCAGTTTCAAAGGTCGGAGATTTTAACTGGTTTAAGGTTCCAGCGAATGCTGGTCGCAGACGTTTTCCAAAGGCTTTCATTTTGGAGATTTGAAGAAAAAGCTTGAAGTTCGAACTTTAAACGGCTTATGAAACAGTAGAATAAAATTTTAGGTTGGCAACTGTCGTTACGGTGAGCTGAATCCCAATACGAAGTCCGGTTGACTATAGAAAGATATAATTTTACAGCTAAAGCTAAAACAACAGCCTTGGAGGATCCATTAGTAGATTAGTTCAATTCCAAAACAAAACATGTTTTCACGTGGCAGGGGCGTATTCAATCATACGGCGAGTTGATGAATTTTCCCGCCTACCAAAGCTGGCGAAAGTATGACAGGAACTGTGAAGGCTTGTTTACAGTTTGAGCAAAACTTTAATCAATCTACTTCAATTTATGTGAGTGGACAAGACAACAATATTCAGCCCACTTCCACAAAACATACGGGCTTAACTAAATGAATATTTTAAGGTTTGAAGTCTTGTTGGTGTTGGAGGTTCTGGAATTTTCGGCTATTCTTGACTTTTAATGTGGACTTCGAAAACTGTGTCCACCTGCGCTATTCGGACGCGGTGAGAACAACATCAGTGACTTGACAAACGATGAAATCCATGTAAACAATATCAGACTCGCGCTCGAAGTTGTAGAAGCTGCCGACCCAGACGCCCTTGGGCGAAATGGCCCCAAGCCTTCGCTCGAACGAGGCGTCGCTCTTGGTCAACCGTCTAACTTTGAGGAGCTGCGATTTGGCCCTCCCAAGGGCCTCACTAACGCCGTAGGCCCTTTGATACACTGCAGGGTAGAAGCTGATTCCGATGACGCCTGCGTAGAACATGATGAAGAATAAGAGGAAGTTCCCGCGAGGCTCCAACAGTATCACTGCTGACCAGCACGCGATACTCACGGCGATGCAAGACACTTTGGTGACGAAGACGGCCCCCGAGGTACCAATGTTGAAGAGCCGAAGGGCGACCACAAGTTCCTGGAGTTTCTGCCAGACGTCTTCCGCGCTAACGCTTGGCCCACGTTCCACGGAGCTGCAAAATGTACTTCAACAGTTCAGTTTAAGAATTAAAAAGTCCCAAGAATAGGCTAAAACTGTGAATATACCTGTCCAGAAACTGGTTCATGACACTCGTCCACGCTTCCAAAAAGAGCATCTGCGAAGTAACAGTGCTGCCGTACATGATAGCCATGGACATGAAAGACCAGAAGTCGGCGACTGTCGCAACGACTACCAGCGCCCAATAAATGGGCCCTGCGGTCAAAAATCCTTCTTCCAGCGCCCACTCAACGGCGAACCTGAACTGAACAACCAACTGCGGGTTCATGGCGAGCAAGACGTTGAAGCACATGGAAACTGAGCACACTGAGGGGAGAATGGAACACATGTACCAGACGAGGAACTTGGGCGACTCGACCCTCGATTTGTACTTGAGCATGAAGTTCCAGATGAGTGCGAAGGAGCCAGTTTCGCAGGTCAGAACTGTGTATCCCATAAAGCCTCCATCGAAGAGACAAATGAGCATCAGCAAGTACAGAGGCAGAAAGTAGGGGTTCCAATAGCGCTCGACACTTAGGCTCAGGCCGATGGCGCCAATTACAAAGAGCCCGCGAAGCCATACTACGCCGATACTTGCAGTCCACAAGCTGCGCTTCAGTGGGTTCGTGTCAACCTGAAGCGCTCCGTCCTTGACGCTGATGGGCGCGCCGGGGACGATGGAGAAGAGCCGCAGGTACGCTAGGATGCAGTGGGTGCCATTTTCGAATGTAAACGATTTTAGCCGATTGAAGGTTCCGCTGAATCTTGTTTTCAAGTGTCGGAGAAACGTTCTCGGCATTTTTGGAGACTTGGAAGCAAGTTTCTGAAGTCTTAAATAATATGATGAATATATAGCAAACAATGGTTGGCTTGCAAAATGTCTCGACTTGGCCCGAAAGTTGAAGTCTGACTGCTACTCAAGTGTCAATGTGTTTAAACAGCGAGCAGCGACAGCCTTTTCAGGCATCTATTAACCTGATTAGGTCAATAGCTCAAAGTAAGTTCGGAATTTCGGCCCAGGAGGGGCGTTTTGAATCATCTCGCAAAAGACTTTAGCTGTCATGTCGCTGGCGATTTGGTGTTGAATGTCCACACCTACCTTTCACGCTAGCGTGAGTTTATGTAATGAAAACAAGCTTGTTTACAGTTGAGCGCCCTGAGCCACAAAGGCGCAAAGTCTTTGTGGACATTATAGTCCCGGGCTTTCCCCAACATTTATTTTCAATAGCGGCATTAATCAGAGATGTGCCTGTCAACAAAAAAATCAATTCACCTAGTTTTAAAATGACAGAGCACTAGACAATATTTGCTCAACTACAAAATGTCTAACTCTAACTAAATCAACATTGTTGAAGTTGAAAACACCAGAACGAAGCCAGTGACGACGAAGCCGAAATGACGATGTGGACGTCCATTGTTGATTTCTTCAGCTATATGAACCTCCTGGGTCTATTCTGGGTTGGCGGGTTCTAACGGGGCTAACTTTCACATCTTACATCTCATCTTACACTTCCGTCTTACCGCCTGTCCTACAATTCCGTCCCACAGCCTATCTTACATTTCCGTCCTACACCCGATATTCCGAAATGCGTCTTACTATCTGTCTCACACTTCCCCCGAGAGCACTTAAATATCAATAAGCTAACTATAAATTCCATCTTTCGGACACGGAAACTACTAAACAACAAAATACTAGACGCTTCTTACGGTTTGACTTTCATTGGACGTTTTACAACTCACGCACAATCACAACTCTACAGATAACTCACAGCTCTCAAAGACTAGTCCTTCTAGGACCACTTTCAAACAATCTTAGCCACTCTCAACCTTCAGTCCTTCTCGGACCACATTTCAGACTTCTTTCCAGGACAAGTTCAAAACCTTGAATGCATCTCAAACTACAACCGAATCGTCCTTTTCGTAGGCGAGCTCCGTCGTTTTGTCACTACAACACAAGAAGCAAAAACTCCCCCTTTAAACTAAACTAAAAAGAACTGGAGCTGCTCAAGAAAGACACAACGGCGGAATCTCGAAAGCTTCTTGAAGGAAGAATATTGGGCGAAAGAAGTTGATTGAAACCACAATGATCTTCCTTCAACGACCGATTCAACGGCGATACTCCCGCAATTACGTGTGCACAAATTTCGGGATCAGGCCCATGATTCTTAACATGCAAAATGGTAGAAACGGCAAGTATGGATTCGGTTCTTTAATCAAAATTTGTCAGGAACATTCAAAATAGATATACGTATCCAAAATACTACTTGTAACAGGTCAGAAACTTCTATGCATTTGAAATCGTTTGAGAGTAAAGTTTCTCTTGCTATTGTTCGTTAAAACGTCGGGTTAGTCAGAAAAAGTCCACCAATCAGCAGAGAGAGTGCCGTTCATGTATTCCCTTGCTTGGGACAGCGGCAGAGCTTTCCCATGAACCTCTTGGACATGTCGCACTAAACTGGGTGCGCTGTAATGTAGGCTTCCGCATCTCAAAAATGGGCACTCGTTGTTGGCAGTCGCAGCACACAACAAATGCGTTCTTGCGAAGTGTTGAACAGCTTCGGATTCATCCAAGACCTTCACTTTGTAATCTTCGACACAGGCTGGCAATGCACAAATACGAACCCTTTCCAATGATTCTAATGTAGGTTTTCCCAGTTCAAAAAATTTCAGTTTGTGCCATTGCTGCTCCAAGAAGCACCGCGGTCTGCTCTCCTTTAGATGAAGAGCTTTGCAGTAGCGCTCATTCCATTCTTCAATGTCTTCTTTAGACATTTTCTTCAAGACGGCATTTTTGACAGCATCGGGATTTTCATCTTGGAGTACATCGAGTGCTTCTCGGAATTCGTGGAAAATGTTGGTGCCCTCAGATATAACTGTTTTTTCAGCAACTTTGTCCGCGAGTTCAGGAATGATGATCTGAAGGCCATGACTTAGACGCAACTTTTCGTACTCGTCTCTCATAATCATGTCTGGCAGCGGGGGTTGAATGAAGGTTGTCCCAATCGGGAATGCTTTGTACATGGTAGCCTCACTTTCTCGTATAAGCAATTCTACTTTCTCGATTCCATTGACTTCAGAACCCACCTCACAACCTGGATGAGCGAGAACCACATGATTCGCGAAGTCAGCCAAGGTCGAGAACGACTCGCAGCAGTCGCAACAAATATGGTATCCGAGAGATTTTTCCAGATGGTAGGTAATTTCCTTCCTGGCATTCTGGAAGGTCACAAAACAAAGCAGATTGAGATCCAAAGTCGATAATTCGTACTCATCCGGCACGATATAAATCGCTGGAAAACGAAATTAATCTTTACCTCGTCCGATGAAACTTCATTTCCAATTTCCGGCATGATGCGTTCGGTCTGTACCGATAGAAAAGAAAGCGTTGATTAGCACTTGCAGCAATCCAACATCGACTATCTCATTCACGCTGGTGGGTATTCAACAAATGTGAAGTCAATACCCACCGGCGTGTACAACGCTGAATCTCACCTCAATGGTTTCTTCATCTAGGTAATCTTTCAAATGGGCAGCGTCGAAATCAGTCTTCAATCCTGAAGGAAGGGCCTGGAAAAACAATGTACTTTGGAGAGGCATTCTTCGCCGATTCATTCCACATCGTAAATAGCTAACATCTGCCTCTCACCTTCCGAGCTCCCTTCTTACGTCCTGCGGCAGTAGATACAGCTGATTTTGGCTTTGTCTGGAAATGAGAACCGTATCGATTAGCACCTGAACACATACCAGATCGTCGTTCACACTGGTGGGAAGTGAGTTTTAATATGTATAATCGAAGGCATCTACTCGAAATAACTCCCTGATCTTGTGGTGGAATCGCCTCTTACTTTTGGTGCTTTTTTCTTGCCATCCTCCTTGGGTGCAGCTCGCTGTTTGGAACTTTCCGCTCGGGAAAGTTCGGGTTTAGGTGTTTCCAAATTCAGTACACCGAGTTTCGGTTTTTTCCATGTGTAGTAGTAGCGAATGAGGCTTGACATGGATTTGTCCGGTAACTATCACCAACCAAAAGCTCTAGTTAGAATATCAAGCTCACTGGTACTCCCTAGAACATAATACCAAAACACTACCACTCCTTACCATTTGTCGAATACGGTCAAACGCCTTCCCATGGAACTGGTACGCCTGTTCAAACAGCACTTTATCCTCCAACGTCCAATCTTCAGGATTCGGTGTGAAGTTTCCCAAGTCGCTCGTCGCTCGAGTCACATCGTGCTTGTGCCAAAACAACAGCCCTAACGCTTGTTCCGGAGCATATGCATACTTTTCTTTCGCAGTGTTCAAATAGTCTTCAACTGTAACCACACAAAATCACATTTTCACTCCATCTCAGCACCACCGTAAAAACCCAATCCCACCCATACCTTGATCATCTGTCAACTTTTCATTGGGACTCCAAACCAAAAGTGCTTTGTCCATGTCAGGTCTCTCTGCAAATCCACACAAGTAAATCTCCTTCCTTCCTTCATTTCATAACTTGCATCAGTTCTAGTTCAAAACTTACCTTTAGGTGCTATCTTCACACACTGAGGGATTTTCGCCTGGAAATCTCTTCCCACTCGCATTCCTCCAGCTGCAAACACACCAACAAACCCATTTAGACTTCTTTCGAGAATCCACACATAATCGACATTCGTCTGCAATCCCCTCATCACTTACGAGTATCTCTATGACTATCAAAAATCTGATCATTCTTTGTAGAGGAAGCATTGTTGTTCGAGGTAGCAATAGTATGCTGGAGTATTATCGGGTCTCCGGAAGAATCTCCATCATCTCCTCTGTTCGGATTCAGTCTCGGATGTAACGGGTTCAGGAAACTGCTCACAGGCCTCGACGGCGACTGGAGTATCTGGACGTGGTGACCATTCGTACTTGGTCGTATCCCTATCGTCGGTCTCCTAAAAATTCAACCAACATTTTCAAACTCTCTAAAACTCAACACTTGAAATCAACACTTTTCAAACATGTCAACTTACGCCACATTCTCGCTCATACTTCCACCTTCTTCCAGACCTTCTTCAAGGTCTTTCACACGTTTTCAAGATCCTTCTTCTTTTGGCTGTCTCCACCTCTGGAACCTGATCCACCTGAAACCAACCAAAACAAACCGCGTCAGACCATACTCCATCAAAGCTCCTTTCTTCATCCTTTTAAAGCTCCACCAAATCCATGCTCGTTATCGGGCTTCCCTCCCCCACCCCATGCATGCATATGTATATGTACCTCCCCCGAACTCTGTGATGGTATCACCGTCGACACTTCAACAATCAAAATTTTGCCATCTCACTCCAATCCAATAATCTTCATCCTCCTATCGACATTTCTTAGCAACGGAAACTAGTTTAAAAATTCGGTTAAAACCTTGAGAAAACCAACGACGACGTACCTCAAGCAGTGACCTTCAGAGACCGCAGAACCACTACGGCTACGGCGACGACAAATAATATCGAAAACTCGAAATCATTCTTTAACACTCTTTATAAATAGCAACAATAGTTTTAGAGTCTTTCATTAGTTTTGAAATTGAATCAAATTCGTTAGAAGACTTGGATAGAAATTTCATAGAGCCACCAAAAAGTCTACGAACGGCGACAACTTCGCTCAGCAACACACACAAAACTCTCGCACCCACAACACTCACACACACTCACAAAGACTTGTCATAATGTTAAAGCATAGGCTGAGGCAGATGCCGTCGTGTGTATTTTGCTGCTGCTGCTGCTCTGCTCGCCGCGATCGCTCTTCGCTCCTTTGGTCCCAGGAGTTCACCGGGACGGACGCCTTCTTCCCTTGCTTTTAAAAACAGCCACTTTCGATACCCCTCACTCACCATAATAATAACATTGCCAAGCTAACGGGTTTACACCTATACCATCAAGCTAAATAGGTTCCAGTTTGAATTCCGCGGGCTGGAGACCACCCTTGAGTCTGATTGGTACTTGAAAAGGTGAGTTGTCATCAAGGATGCTGCCTGAGTGGACTCGCTGGATTCAATGCTAAAGTGAAACCTCGACGTTTTGGATTTACATCCGCTGCGGTAGGTACCAAAGGGTCTAACAAAATTGATGTTTAAGGAACCCTAAATTTGAGGCCCTTCAAAACACTGTTTTTCTACAATCTACAAAAGGTCTTCATAAACGCTGTAGATGTATTTCTAGAACACTAGAAGATGAGCAACCGTTCGATCGAGGAAAACTGCAACAGGAAATGCAATGCTGAAAAATGTTTCGTCTGAAGTCTGAATAGGCTTCTGATTGGAGAATTCGCATTCATTTGACTAGCATTTCGGAAGCTATAATCAAACGTACGTAGAGAATGTCGAACAAATGCTTTTATAGAAGAACTTGGGAATTGGACGCTATGAAATGAAGGCTTCAGAACGTTCTAGCTTTTCCCTTGAAACCTAAAGGTGTTTTGAATGTGATTAATGCCTCTTACCGTGTGTTAACTGCATGAGCAAAATGCCGGCAAGGTGAAGCACATGAGATGATGAACGTAAACATTGCGAATTTGCGAAAAATCTGCACCGGAAAGTGTTGAACATGAAGGTTGCTCAGAAGCTCCGCCTCCGTTCCCATAACCACGCTTTAATGTATTCTTTACGGCGGGAGAGGCTGAGCATAAGACCGTTCAAAAGCATTGAGGGACATAAGAATGGGGTGGAGCTATTGGAGCTAAAGAGCCTGCCTTCGTTCGGAAACTCACAGAAAGTGTGTTGTGGTGTGCTGTGTTCTAGAATATTCACATGTGTTCGCGGGTTAGCTGAAGTTGAACTGCAGAAACCTGATAGATTTTCGATTTCAAAGCTTTTGGAGTGCTTAAACTTTGATTTGAGCAGCAGGAATAATTGGAAAGGAGCTGAAGTTGAAGATTAAAGAGGTTTGATTCAGTATTTTGACGGGGATCCGAACATATTCGGCGAATTTGGAGCCAGAGAAGTACGAGATTGTTAACGGGTATTTCTTGGAACATTCAAAACTAGAGACCGGTAAGATGGTTTGTTGGAGCTTGAAAAGTTGATGGGGTTGCAGAGTTGTCAATTAATTTAGTTTGTGTTTCAGAAGTACGCACTCAGGAAAATTTTGAAAAAATGGCAAAGTGGGGCGAAGGTGATCCACGCTGGATTGTGGAAGAACGACCTGATGCGACCAATGTGAACAATTGGCATTGGTAAGCTTCAACTTGTTAATTGAGAGCTTGTTTGAAATGGAATCCTAATTGGATGAATAACTGGTTTTAGGACGGAAAAGAATGCTCAGGGCTGGTCTAAGGACTACATGAAGGATTTGCTGGTGGGGACTAGTTTGGATACTTCTGTCGGTGAGTTACCTTTTACCTTAGGTGGATAATCTAGCTCGGCCGTAAAAGAAAATGCTCTGTGGATGTACATAGGCTGTTTTGGTTTCAGGTTCTTGTAAGATCACCGAGATTGAAAAGATGGACGGAGATGCTTCGGCTAATAACAGGAAGGCTAAGATTATTGTGTTTTATGAATGGGATCTCAAGATCAAATGGACGGGAAAGGTTGGAGATAAGGAAGTTAAGGGGTCTATCGTTGTTCCGAACTTGAGTGACGAAAACACTATGGATGATCTCGATGTAAGTCTGATAAAGATATGGAGCTGAATGTTAGTTTTGAAATGGTAGATACTACGGATGGTGCAGCTGGTTTACTTAATTTGGAATGTTGTTGGTTTGGCAGATCATGTTCAAGGTGGAAGGCAAGGACTC
>JAQGBJ010002788.1:0-15036 GCA_034698345.1 Sphaeridia pumilis
ATAGTAGTAACTAACTATGGATGTAGAAAGTAAAGAACTATCACTAATCTTCGGGCACTTCGCTTTGCTGAGCTTCTTGGCTATCACTGCCGCTATCTTCATCATCGAGGAACAATCCAGCGTCCCTGAAATGCTTCTCCACAGGATGCATCTCTGGCTCGCCTCCACTTGGGTTATCAGAATCCGAGTCTGTGGAATCAGACAGAATAATATCCGATATTATCGATTGCCGCCGAGCGAAACTCAAAACGCTGACGTTGTCCACTTGGAAGGATCCTCTTCGGCCAATGAATGTCTGTGGGAAAATTCGATGGATTCAGCATTGTAGGTGCACATTATACCTATGTAGTTGCTTGAAGTTTCTGAATGAATCTATAACTCACCTCTTTAGCAACTCGTTTCAAAATTTCAGCGCTGGCTTTTCCGGTATGGCTGACCATGCTGGTGAGAATGCCGGATGGGTTCTGAAGAAGCATGTGTGGATGGTCGTATTCCTGAGTATCAAGACCAATAGATTTTAGTTTACAAGTGAGGCATGAGAAATGTAGTTTTAAGCAGTGCTTACCCTCAAATATCCATTATCCAACACCAAAATTTTGTCACAATCCATGACACTATGTAGACGGTGAGCTATGGTGATAATGGTGCAGTCATGGAACTTCTGCCGAATTGTCGTTTGGATGAACCCATCGGTTTCTGGATCAACGTTTGCGGTAGCTTCGTCCATGACAATAATCTTGTTCCTCCTCAAGATGGCTCTTCCGAGGCAAACTAGCTGGCGCTGGCCAACGCTGAAGTTACTACCTCCGTCGGACACTTCGAAGTCGAGCGCTGGAATGTCTTCTTTAAGCCCAATCTACCAATAAGGCACAAAATAATTCAACTGTTTTCCGTGACAAAAATATATGAAAGGAGAACTTGATCTTTACCTCTTCAAGAACTGACCAAATTAGGTTGTCATCATACTTATCGAATGGGTCCATGTTGTATCTCACAGTCCCCGAAAACAGTACAGGGTCTTGGGGAATAATGGAAATATTCTGTCGAAGATCGTGAAGTCCGATTTCACCAATGTTAATCTTGTCAATGAAGACCTTTCCTCTCGGCTCGGTCATCCTAAAAACTCCAGCAATAATGGAACTTTTTCCTGCTCCAGTCCTTCCGACGATTCCAATCTTCTCTCTTCCCTTGATGGTGAAACTGAGCTCTTTCAAGACGTCTTTTTCGTCGTAGGCTAGAGACATGTTTTCAAACCGAACTTCTCCATACTCCGGCCAGTCACTCGGTGGTTTTTTGTCTGCAAAAACATGTGTTGGTAATACAATTATTTGAACAAGGTTGAAATGTTCAGGCGAATATTGGGGTGGCGAATTCTCACCTGGTTTAGAGTCCAAAGGAGCTTCAGGATCCAGCTTAGCATACTCCAAAGCTCGTTCGACGGAAGTCATAAGATTTTCAGTTTCAGCGGACTGTCTCATACCCCACTGGAACGTTCCCAGAAGTCCAAGTGTTGAAGAAATTGCCAATCCGATTTGACTGTCAGTGAATTTCAAAACTGTGTGAACAGAAAAAATCATTCTGAGTTCAAACTTCCTTCATACCCTGAATGGTTCTCACACATACCTCCGCCAAGAACCATGAAACTGTAGGTTACAAGACACAAAAAGACCAAGGAAGCCATTTCGAGCCATATACCGAACCATCGGTTTGCAGCGATGTAAGTGTACCAAGCTGAAGAATGAATGTCCTGTAATTGAAGAAATCATTAGTATTTAGAACGCCATATGACCTAGAAATTTTTACTTTACCTGATGTCCATCAAATTGATAAGCAAGTGTTTTCTCTGCTCCAAGAGCACGAATAGTAGTCAATCCTTGTAAAGTTGCCGCCAAATGAGTGAATACGGGACTTCGAGCTGAAACCGAAACATCGTCGAATTTGAGACCTTGATACTTGAGTGAAACAACCGAAGCTCGCTCCTTGACCCAACAGTCAAACAAGTTTCAACTTACTAACTGCTTCAACCCGTTTGACATGCCTAGCCGTCCTGATGAAAAAACGTCGTATGAACACCAGGGCCACCATCAAAAGTATGGCTGGGATTCCGATGTAGTAGTTGGATATGATAATGTTCACCATGATTCCGACCATCAAAAGGAAAATGCTGAAAGCATCATAAAATGTCGTTGGTAGAAGTTCGTCCATAGCACCTATGTCCTTGGTGAACCTATTCATTATGCGGCCTGAAATACAAAAAAGATCGTTGGTGTAAGTTATTACTACAAATCGCTACTTCGAAGAGCGCAAGTAACGTATATAAGTCATCACTTCAGTTGCAACGTTAATGATGGTTGTTACTCACCAGAAGGATTGTCATCAAAAAATTTGATTGGCGCCCTAACCATACTTCCAAACATACGGTTATGGACGTTGATGCTTATAGTCATGCAGTACTGGAAGAAGTAGATTGACCGGATGTTGGTAACGAAGAATAGGACAACGATAATACCCGTGTAGACCCAGAAGTTATACGTGTCGTCGTACCCATCCTTGCATTCAAGTGAGTCTGGCGTTTTCTCACAATCTTTTTTAAAATTGGCAGTGTCAGTTGTCCTGGAACGCAAACAAACATGAAACTCGGTCTTTCAAGGAAATCCTGAGAGCTAAGCAATGAGCACTTACCACTTTGACAGCCAAATGTCCGCCGCGGTTACTAGGCCTTGTGAGATTATGAAACCCACCAACAGAACAAATATGGTCAAATATGACCCTCCAGCAGCAAAATAGTCCCAGTAGGTCCTAGCAGTCACGGAGCCTCCTGCCATTGTTTCAGCTACGGCAACTGGCGTTTCCTTGTTGTTGAGTTCAGCTTGGACTGGAGCCACTTTCTCTTCAACTATTGGCCTGCTTTTACGGCGACTTCCCATACGAGCCAGACCCAGTGCAGCTTCAGGTAGCAGACTGTCTTTCCGCTTACTGTCCTCTTCCGTCTCACTTGCCATCAGACTCACAAAATCGATGCCTTGTTCCACCAATTCAACATATGTTCCTTGCGCTTGAATTCTACCCTTTAAATCCAACAACATTTACAATACATATGGCCGATTAATGATTCAACATTTCAACGTGACCTTATGAAGCTCACTTACGTTATTCAAGACTATGACATGGTCAGCTTGTGGCAAATACTGAAGCTGATGCGTTACTAATATTCTCAGATGACCCTTGAGATGTTGTTTCGCACATTTTTCAAAAATGTGTCGGCTCACCCTGGCATCAACGGCACTCAAAGGGTCGTCTAACAAATAGATGTCGGCTTTGTGGTACAAGGCTCTAGCCAAGTTAACCCTTGCTTTCTGACCTCCGCTAAGGGCTACTCCACGTTCTCCGACGATCGTGTTCTCTCCGAATGGCAGTTGTCGCAAGTCTTCTTCCAGCGCACTGACACGAATTACATCTCGGTAGCGGTCATCGTTATAAGTTTGTCCGAACAAAACATTTTGTCTTAGATTTCCAGTGAAAATCCACGGCTCTTGAGATGCATAAGAAGTCGACCCGTTGATGATGCACTTTCCACTTTCAATAGGCAGTTCTGAGATCAAAGAGTGGAGGAAGGAGGTCTAAAAACGAAATATCTGTAATTAGTTCGAGCACCACACACCACTGACTTCAGGCACAAACCCTTAAGTATCACCTTTCCAGATCCAACAGGACCCACAACCATAACAAGTCTGTCACCTCTCAAGTTTAGATTAAAGTCTTCTAGAGTTACTTTGTCCTTTGTCCATCTGCAACAGAAGAAATCAGATGTTTACCGATGAAAGTATTTGTATAATATATATCATTCAACTTCAGCTTACCTTGCCGTTACGTTATCCATCAGCACAGAAGCAGTCATGAAACTAGTTCCTTCTTCCCCGTCTTCTTGAACACTCAAGCTTTTGTAAATTTTGAGAGTGTCTGAAGACTTGTTTTCATCCAGCAAGAGAAATTCCTGAACCAAACAGATTACTTAGTTTCAGAATTCAAATCATCTTCAATCAACGTTCAAGACTATAAAAGACTTTGATTACCTGGATTCTGTTGATCGAAACCATCAGTTCTCCGATATGAGCAGCAGCAGATGGAATGAAGCTAATCATAATCTGTCTCATGACAGTGTAGATGGAAACCATGAAAAACACCGAGTCCGCCCTGAGATCTTGTTTTTGTAAAATAAACGCCAAGACGGTAAAATAAGTGATTAGTTTTGAAGATGAGATGAACAACGACAGGTAGAATGCTCTCAAGAAGGCAGCTCTACGCAAAACCTTGACTTCCAATCTACAAGAAAAGTTAACATTATTAGTACCCCGGATATTTACTTTCTTTGCCGATTGAACCATAAATCACCTTCGCAGCTCTGCAATGAGTGCCGAAAACGGTTTTTCCCACGCATACATCTTGATGACCCTCATGGCGATGATTATCTCGTTCATAATTTGCCCACGCTTATCCGTTCTTTGAGCTATCTGGAATCTATAAACTGTGAATAGCTTTCCAATCCAATCTGCAATGTACAAATAAATCAAATATCAATAATCAATTATCAGATACAAAAAATGGGTCACTCAAGTCAAATTCTTGTATGTCCCGACGAACATAACAAAGCTGAACTTGGCCTGGATCGAAGTATCTCATTGTACAGTACTTACACTGGAGTGGAATCAGAAGAACGATGAATCCCGCACCAGCCAATACCGAATTCCCAAATTCACCGATATCCCATAACAAATACATGAAGATGCATGCTTGCACTGGCCCCAAGTACAAGTAGTGGAGGAACATGACGTTAACATCGAACCGATTCACGTCGTTTGACAGTAGGTTGACCAGTTGACCGACCGTCGTTTGACCTTGTGCTGCTTTGCTGAGCCTCAGCGCCTAAAATGATCACATTTGAAGCACTTCATAGGAGACTCAGACAAATTTTATGCTTCCACTTACCTTTCTGTAAATCACTGAACAGCATGATACTCTGCACTTCATTCCAAAATGACTCATTTCGAACACAGTCGGGTGAAGCACAACCGTGTGAAGAAAGGTCGTCAAACAAATGCCCGTTCCGTACAAGTACTTTTCGGTTTTCAAGTCATCCGTGGAGCCGAAAGCTTGAATCAGTTTGAACAGCATCCAGGTCTGTGATACCCTAGAAACACGCAGAAATCAGAACCCGGGTTCACATATGGAGCATTCCGTTTGAACTCGTTACCTGATCACCCACTCATCCAGCATCATTGTGAACCCTAAAACCGCATACCGTTTCCAGTATACTTTCAGCAGCGCACTGAGAAAACTCGGCTTCTTTTTCGCTTTTTCGGACTTTTGGCGTTCCAGTTCCCAAGCCCTTTGAATGAAAAATTCATCATGTTACATCGTCCAAATGAAGTTACATTACATAAACGTTTGTATGTATCCAAGTCAACTTACTTTTGCAACTCGTCTCCAATCCTTCCTGACCTATCCTCTTTGAGCACATCGTAGAGATCATCCACATCCAATTCCTTCTGTGCACTCCGCCGGAACAAGGGAAAGATCCACCAGAAAAATATAATTGACAGCGGATTTGCCTTTGCCCTCGGATTCGGCACCGACTTCTTTTCCTGAAAATCCATAATGTATAACGTTACCGCCGAAAACGTGATTCACAACACATTGGAACTTTCTCCGATCGGTGTTTCCACCACTTTCTCCACGCAAGTCTAGACCTTCCTGAGGCACTAGCCGAAGATCACCACTTGCACAATCTCGACTCGTGTAAACTCACGTACCTTGTGATGGCCAAGCTATTAAAACGTAATCAGCAATCACTTCTGTGATTGGATTGATCATTGGTTTCAATGACGAATCTCCTGATATCTACACAGCTCTTGCGGCTATTGTCAAGAATTTGCCAAACTACAAACCTTTATTCCGACAACCTGATCGCTTATCAACTGAATAATGATGTTTTACCTCCGTCTGTCGTCAGTCAACGCCAAGCATGTCTTCTTCTCTACCTCAAACTGACACCTGCCTGAAAATGCCCGAGAGCCAACAACGCATCGTTATAATTGGTCATCATTTCATCAATCGTTTCAAGTATATATTGTGCAACAAAGCGCGGCTTCTAAACGATTACAAAGCGGAAAGCAAAGCACATAAAGAGACTAAAGCAATAATAGCAGACAATTGAGATGAGACATGAGATTATAGGTGCTCTTTATTGATTTAGTCAAATCAGTCAAGGAATTTTCACTATTCTTAACCTACAACCGATTAGGCACCATCCAAAATATATCAACTTAAAAGTTCAATTCTAGATTGAGAAATAGTTCTATCCAAAAGTCTACCACTTGGTCATAGACTACTAAACATCTAATAACATTATCAACTTACTGAGAGTTGCATATTAACAAGAGTCAAATCTAATTGGAACTCTAAACTCTAGAATTCATCTACTGAAGTTCACAAGTATATATATACTATCTGCTCGCTCAAACATAAAATATAATACATACATCATGGTCAAACACAAAGCCAAGGGCTAAATTAAAAGTTGAACTTGTATACTAATCATAACCATAAAGACTGTCTCAAAATTTTTAAAGTTTTGTCAGTATAAAAATATATAGAATCTGTAACACTGAATATAGTACAAAACTGTAATCAAAAGTGAGCTGTATCACTGAATGTAAATCGTTGAAGTGTGAGTCATGTAAACTTGAGAGTTAACATTAAGCAAAGGAGCACAAGATCATGACAAGAAGCAAGCATACAATATCCAACTACAAGTACAGGCTTTAAGCACTTCAAGCAATATCATTTAGAAGTCATTTAGAATACCGTGATGCGCCCATTGTGGTCCAGAACGGCAATGTAACTTCCTTTCATGAGTGCTATGTCAGAGGGTTGCTCGAAGTGTTGGCTTCCGATGCCCTTCATTACTTGAACCTGGCGACCTTTGTCCTTTGGATAAACCAGGACCGAGTTTCCTCTGTTGTTGCAAACCAGAAGATTCCCAACGTGGTCGAGTGACAATCCTGATGGACGTTGCAGGTTTCGGATGATTATGGTCAAGATGCGGCTGTGCAGGTCGTACTTGACAACATGATGGAGCTTGAAGTCGGTGATGAAGACTTCATCACCTAAAAACAAGAACGTTATACATCACATTACAATAAACTGCATGTTTGAACATTCTTCAAACATGAAAACATATTACGACTTACTTGTTTTACTGAAGCAAACGCTCCGAGGCTCGATAAGCTCTGAAGGCATTCCCTTGATGGTCCTAACGTACTTCCCTCTGTAGTCGAACAGTTGAACTCGATGGTTTCTGGTATCAGCAACAACGATCAATTCTCCATCCGGTGACATGTCGATACCCCATGGAAACTTGAAGCATCCAGCGGCATTGCCATACTTGCCGAACTCGCCCTGGTACTCGCCTTGAGGATCGAAGAACTGAACTCGATGGTTATCCTTGTCCACCACGAGAATGCGGTTCCTTTTCTGGTCGTAGGTAGCAGCAACGGGCCGGAAGAACTCACCGGGACCACTGCCTCGAGATCCAAATGTGAATGAAAGGCTTCCATCTGGCTGGTACACAAGAACTTCATGCCTGCTTCTATCCGGGACGATCAGCTATAGATGAAATGTACCATGAATATCAGATACGTTCAGAAAGGCTTCAATGCTAATACGTTTACAAATTACCTCTTCAGTCGACAGGTTGCACGAAATGCCCCATGGATGTCTCATGGCACCAACGTCAGTCTCAGCATCCCAAGCCGGAAGTTCGATATCTACCGTGACGATGGGAGCAGTCCTAGTGAAGCTCTTCTGGACTTCACACTTGGCAACAACAGGAGGTCCTGCAGCCGACTTGGTGGTCAGCAAAGATCGGACGCATACTGTGAAAGTTCCACAAGTAAAAGGCTTGAAGCTACAATTGATTTCGTTCGCCAAGTCCCCAGGAGACACTAATACAGCATAACGGTTCGTGCCATCGGGGGCTAGTCCGTAGGCTTCAACTTTCTTGTACAAGTTGAAGACTTGATTGCTGAATAGCGCTGGGAAGCACACGGTGAAAGTGCAAAGTTCACCACAATTAAACTGCTCCGTCTCGGGTAAGATAATCTGCAGCTGGTCATCAATACTAGCCGCTTCCGGTGGAGTAGCTTCGGTAGTGTCCCAGTCGAACGGTGGATATTCAGATACTGTAGAACTTTCGCCGGTGCAATATCCAGATGATCCAGCAGAACAGGGTGCCACAATCGATTTTCGCAAGTCCAAAGAATTCGGTCGTTCAATATGTTCTTCAAGAGGAATTCCTTCAGTCCTGCAACAGAACAAGAACACGTTTCAACAGGCCGCTCTTCTACAAGTCGTATCATTCCAAAAAGAAACTTTCGAGAGTCTTACCATGAACTGCTGCAGTAGGTAAGGGCCGGTACCATCTTCGGCGACGAAGTCTTTCCTGCATGACCTTTGGGGCGTGTACCGATGGGGCTGGTCAACGAATTCGACAAAATATTCTGAACTGGACTTGTTGATGTGGGCGAATTGCTGTACCTACGAAACATACATAATCAACTTCAGTTACGCACATCCCTAAACATTCATTAAAACACAGGCAATCTTTGTCAATTAACTTCACCTGGACTCTATGCTCTTGTTCCAAAGCATTTTCCCGCTCTCTGGTGTGCCTACTGGAGATCCCCATGGATAGGACGATAAAGATTCTCGCTCGCTCTGCTCGGAAGCTGTCCAGTCTTGGCTGCATTAACAAACCATTCAAATTAATGATATACATGACCAGCAGCTAAAGATATTACTTCAAGCTTCAAGTCTTCTTGAATCACGTTTCAATTCCGCTATGCTTCTCAAAGAATCTATTTCCAAAGGCTCCTGATTGAATCACCCCTTACCTCAAAGACGACGAAAATGAAAAGTGATCCATCTCGACGATTTTGGAACTATTCTCCCGCACCCAAAATACTTGCTTCAAACTTCAAAATCTAACACTGATTATACTGACGAGACAAGTCTATTATATTTTTAGTCTCACTAAAAACTTCTAAAGTCAGTCAAACCAACAAATCTAAAATCACTTGAAATCTATATATCAAAAATATCTCATCACGTATCCAAAACTTGTAAAAATCTGCTGTATCTTGAGCCCGGCTTAACAATTCCAGCAGCTTCCGCACGTCGTCTCGTCCTATTCCAGCTTCAACAGCAGAATGAGCTTCCAGTAGAGAACTTCCAGAGGTCCAATTGACCAGCGGAGAGGCGAATGTCGGCTAAAGCTCAAAGCTTGGATGACACCAGATTAGTTCTCGTCCTCCCGTTTGAAGACTGAACAGAGCCTGCAGTTTGAATGTTTACAGGTATTATACATGACGTTTATTTTCTACAGCGATCGGCAATGGTTGAACTTCTTACCTGACCATGGACTTGAGAAAAGTAGCTCCATTCCCTATTACCGGCAATGGCTTCTCCTTATCATTGCCTCGATCTACATCACATGATAATCATCTGAAAAGTGGCTAGGATTCAAAGCTCCAACTTCATACAGCGTATCTGGAAACACAGTTCAATCATTAATTCAACAATCAAGTTTAGTTTCTCTTCAGAATATCTGAAATGAATACACCACAAAGGCTAAAAAGTCGACAAAAAACCCAAAATTTTGGGGTTCGATGGATTCACATTTCAAAAAACTTGAAAAATCAAAACATTTGACTGAAGCATCGTCGGCACACAATGTCTTATTGAGCTGCTTGACGAGCGTCAAAGAAGAAGCCAATACACGTCACTAGCTTACAGCTCCCTCGTTGCAATGCATAAGGAATGAATTGGAATTGGTTATAGACAGTAGTGTGCAATTGATATGCGCATAGCACACAGTTTTTCGAGCACGTACATAACGACGCCGTAATATGTATATAATAGCTGGCGCGTCGTCTACTCCTTACAGCAAAGTAATACACGACACAGTCCCAGTCCCGTTGCGTTCGAGAGACAGAGAAGGGGAAATGAAGGATTAACATTAATTTTGGACAAATATTTAATCCTAAATTCGTTGAATTTTAAGTTGACAACCGGATTGAAAGCTTGTTAACTACTGAAAGAATAGTTTGACCGAGTAGCATTTGATATATATAATTTTTGAGTTGGGTGAATTGTGAATCAGTTTGACGATTGGAATTCGGTGAAGTCGCCGAAGAAGTTCAACAAGGTAAACAAACAATTAATTTTTTATGTAATGTTTTTGTGTATGTTGAATATTAGTTTACGATTTCCATGTTCTTATATGACGTTAGTTTGCGCGCTTTCACTTTCAAGACTGTAATTTGGGAATAATGAGTAGTAGTGTCTAGTGTCCGTTAGAAACGCAGCATTGAAGTGGGGGATGCTGTCGAATTTTGGGGTCTTTTGAAGGAGTTGGTCGTTCCCGTTTCTTCGAAATTATAAGAAAATGGAGACTAGGCAGGGCACAGGAGTTCATTTGACATTAGCAAATTCACTGTCAACTGTAATTTCTTACAGTAGCGGCTTCGTTTGTTTGTTTTCTGCTGAAGTTAGTGCATATATTATACATGTAGAATTTCAAAAAGTTAGTTGTCATTTCAGTGGTATCAAATATATGAATCTGAACCATTCGCGTGTGAGATGGGCTTTATGTGGTTGATTTGTCCGCATTTAAAAATTGACATGAGGGCGATTTTCTGATAAGAATTACGGGTGTTCCTAACTGATGGTTTTTCCCGTGACACGGTAGCGCCGTTTCTGCCGAACGATCTCATTCAGTAGGTAAATGTGGAAATGTAGCTTGTTCAAAGTCGATATGGTTTTATACTTTAAATATTAGTCGTGCCCAGTGAAGTGGTCATGTTGTTAGGACGCAGTTACCTTGTTACAAGTTTCTTAGGGTGTGGCACTGGAATTTATATAACACCTGATGAAGCTAGATCTAGATGACTTGATCAACTTTATACTCATCAACCGCTAGCAAAAATGACTTCAGCTGTTGTAAAAATATGTACTTTGCAGATTGGAGGGCTGAACGTTTAAGCATTGAAGTGAGTGTTACACTACGTGGAGTTAGGTATAAATAGAACTTGAATCTCTAAGCTCTCAGAGGTGCTACAGGCCTGTGAATCGAAAGTTCAGTTCAGTTGGAAAGAATTAGTAATTTTTGAAGATCAATCTTCCCTTTCTACCTTTTCGCGACCTTTGCGCACCGTCTGTGTCTTTGCGGATCTGCTGTTTCAATTCTGTACTTCTGACCATCAAAAGCATGAAGTCTGTGACCAATGAACTAACTGGAATTTCGGATTCACCAGATACTCCTTCAAGATTTACTGCATCATTGACTTGAGATGGCTGAGGGACAGTCCAGGAAAATACCGCCTCCACCACCAAGTATCGGGTCCTCAACTGGAAATGAATCTGTTGGGGTAGGAGGATTTAGGGGTCCACCGGCTCCGTCTATAGGTGAGAGTTTGGAAAGGGAAAGTTGGAAGGTCAATCTGGAAGGCTGCTTAGGAGAAGAAGTCGTAGCATGTGATGGTCATTGGCGTTGGCGTTGATGTCTTCAATGAACTGAGGTCTTTTACGGTGGATTAATATTGTCTTCGTCTTTCTTTGAAGCTGCGAGCAAACGTACGGCCGCCGGACCAGCGGAGTCTACCTTGTCCAAAAGGCAGCGCAAGGAACTGAACACGAGTGGTATCACCCATCTCAGCTCTGAAGAGAAGGTACGCACATTGTTGAAGATGATCTTGAGTCTTTATTTGAGTATATACATGTATACGTAATTCCGCTGTAAGGGTTTCGCTTTGATTCTATCGCTCTGCTTCTGAATTTGCTGCCGAAGCCGTTGTGTTTGTTGTAAAGCTTCAGTACTTGATTTGTCCGAATCTTCCACAGCGGCAATTGAACTTGGAACAAACTAACTTGAGATGGCTGACCTTGTCTCGACATCCGTGGATGAATCTGAAGTACGACAACCTGATCTTGAAACGTCATCTGGCACTTACGGAAGCAGAACTCTTCGTCGACACTACCTTCTGCCGTGGAGACATTTTGAAGAATCTCATGGACATCAAGGTAATTTTTCTGGATAACTACATTTTCGAACAGCACTTGCTACTGGTTGCAAACTTTCTATTGTATTATTTGAGTACTTTTGCTGAAGTAGTTCTTATCGTTCGCAGTACCAATTCAGAGACATACAGAAGAATTTCTTCACGAGCCGGAACAATTTGAGCCTGTTCGACAAGCTTTTGCAGAAGGACACTTGGTACATGCATTCTGATTTCATCAAAGCAGCGAACATCGATGCTCTGATGGACTTCCAGCTGTCTCAGCCACGCATCAGGAACGAAAACATGGTTCTGCCACATGAAGTTTTATACTTCGCCGACATCTATGATGCACCAGGAGGGTTCGCAGAGTAAGTATATTCTTTGGATAACGTTGGGTTTGTTGAAATATCATGGGGACTTCTCTATCCACCTTCAATTGCAATCTAGCCTATGACACTTGTCTGTTTTAAACCTTGCAGGTATATGCTGTGGAAACGTCAATGGAGTGCTCGAGGTTTTGGATTTACCGAGAAGGAAAATGATTGGAAGCTTCCATCGCAGCCTCATTACCCAACAGAATGCTTCGAAACGGTCTATGGTGAGAGCAGTTTCTCGTTTTCTGTGCTTCTAACGTTGAATACATCATTGAAGTTTTCACCTTCCAGGTTTTCATGGGCTGAAGGGGAACGGTGACATCAATGACCCGAAGTCTGTTGAGTGGTTCACTAAGTACGTGAAGCGGGCTACGCAGAAAAAGGGATGCCACATTGTAATCGCCAACGGAGTAAGTACAATGATCTCCATGTGTGTTTGGAGTTCACCACCACAGTGCTAATGCTCATGATATTGATAATAGGGAGATAGCACTGAAAGTGGAGATGAAGACAAGAAGGAGTTGCGTTGCAAGTACTTGCTTATGGCAGAAGCTATGATCGCGTTGGAGATCCTTCGTGATGGTAAGCAATTTTACTCAACTGAACTATCTGATCAGTCTTCATGAACATTGAACAGACGGAATTAGACTTCTTAGAAGTTCTGCTTATTTCGTTCTTTGAATACTGTATCTGTTCACTTTTCTAGGTGGTCACTTCATCATGCGAATGTACGACATGTTCACCCCCTTCACCAATTCTCTCGTTCTGCTGCTTCACCAGTGCTTTGATTCCATCACTATACACAAGCCAGAAACTGCTCTGTACGCCAGCTCCGAGCGGTATCTTCTTTGCAAAGGAAAGAAAGCGAACAGATTGATCGGAGAAGTCTACAATTTCTTGAATGACACTCACGCGACATTCGTTCATTCCCAAAGGATGTAAGGGCTATCAAAATTTATTAAGCAATCATGTAGCGAAGGAAATCCTGAAAACCACGGTACTCTAAATGGTGGAGCCATTGCCGCTGTAGCTGTATACATACAATATATGTACATACGTTATCGGCACATGCCTCCCACGCGCGCATCTCCGTGGAGAGGAACCTACATGTACATGTTTCTTACCTGCGGAATAGTCTTAGCCATTAGAATAATAAGGTTCCCCTGGGGTTCACCCTGTGAGTGAATAGAAAAGTGTATATGTATTTACAATGGTTTGTTTGTTTTATTGCAGTCGCCGCAATGAACCACTGGCTGATATCCGTACGCTGCTTCCGAACGATGACATCAAGGAAGCTCACACTTACATGCAGTACATTCAAGCATGGAACGCGAAGTAAGTAAATTAATGCTTTCCAATCTTTGAGAATCTCCTGAGGTGAGTTATGTATCATTCATTTGTTTCCTCAATAGGTATGGGAATGTTCAGCTAGTAGAAACAGAGAGGCTGGTCATTGCTCTGAAAAACCGAAACTTTCACCAGCTTTTGCGGAGTCATCAAGACATGATTCGTAAGAAGGCAACTTCAATCTGGGGCATTCCGCAAAAGTTGACGCCTCTTGCCAAGTTGGTTGATACTCCTGGTATAACGGCAGAAATCAAGGCTACAAAGCTGGTCGCTCCGTATCCACCAGGTACAGCAACTTGTAACTTTGAATTTAACGGAAGGATAAAATCGTGAGCAACTTTTAATTTTTTTCTTCAGATATTTTTGTCAAAATTGACAGAGATGGCGAACAAGAATTGAATTTCAATACGTTGGAAGCAGAAATCGGAAACCCTTTGGAATGGCATCTCTTCCTTGTAGGTCGTGATCGCGGTTTTTTCTTGGGTGAGTTTTCTCATGAACCTAAGTATAATCAAAATAAGGAACTCGTGTACATCATGAGTATACTTTTACATGTTTGCTAATAGGCATGGGAGGACGGAACGTTTATCGCTTCCATGGAGCTGCTTGGGTCAAGGTGACTGATCCAATCGATTTGGCAGCTAATACTTTGGTGTATGGAGATATTGTGGACGAAATTATTATCCACGAGAATAAACAAGTCACAACCACTGGCCTGCAAATAATGGACGCAATGATGCTTGGAGGCAAAGATATTCGTGGTTTGCCTCACAGTGAAAGGTGACTTGCGGGTCTCAAGTTCGAAACGGCAGGCTAATAGAATTTTGAATATAACCAAATGTATTTTCATTTCTAGATTGGAACAATGCACCAAGTATAGCATGGCCTTGGATAAGCGCAACCGAGAGGATTTGGCAGCCATACGAGCGAAGAGAGTGATGAAGCTTTCGGAAATTGAAGCAGTTATAAGCAGGTGCGTTCAGCATTTGAATCGTTGTGGGCAGTATCAACACGAGCAGTGACATCATATTGTGTTTTAGGGTTGTTTCTCGCAAACTGAAGGGCGGCGGTCGAGGACCTACCAAGGAGATCACATATCCTTGCGAACATGACGACTCTGGGCGTGTCTTCAAGCCTTCCGGCGTGCTGTTGATGAGAACCACGAAGGAAAATTTCATTCCCGCCGATTTCCTGTAAGT
>JAQGBJ010002789.1:0-15036 GCA_034698345.1 Sphaeridia pumilis
GTGTGAGAGCACCTCACCTAAACCATCCCTTGAAGCTCTAGTGCCTCCCTTTGCATCACACAACCAAGCGCCACCGCCACCGGGATCCAGGTTCTGAAACACCAAACACAATAACAGACATCAGTATCAGAACAAACATTATCCAGCTGCTCTCGCCATCAACATATAAAATCTCATCAAGCTCTTTAGCTTCCTGCTTAGTTGTATCTTGTATCTATCGGACTCCCGTCTCAACTTTTTCATTCTGACACCTGACTTCACAGGTTACAATACATCCCAGAGTAAGGTGAATCTGCCGGCAAATCTTGATTCAATATTTCCATTTTACTTTTCCGTCCAAAATTCAACGAACTGCTAGCAAACGTCTTCTCAGTCAGTTTCAGCAATCTTGCAATTACATCTTTCAAAAGATCTTCTTTTGCAAACTTGAGTATCTGCGTCAATTGTCTGCAATCTCCGCGATTCGTATTTCTTCAGATCAGCAGATCAGCTACTGATGATAATCTATTTTTCAATCAAAAACTCCAAATACAAGTCCTCCTCTGGTAGTTAAACATCTTGTAGCAAAACTGATCTCATCGAAGTCAGGAACCCACAACTGATTCACCATCCCGGAAACTTTTATCATCAACATTACGTACCTCCTGCACAAGAAACAAAAAGCTCATGCCAATAAAAACATTTCAATCTCAATATAAAAAATGAATCAATTTTTCCTCTCTACCCACCTTTGGTAATCTTGTCTCTTGGTTTAATGGACTCGGAACCGGCAGTTACTTGTTGTTTCAGGTCTTCATTTGAACTTGGCAACCCTTGAAGAATTGTTGCAGAGCGGAAATAACTTGATCTTCACAGTGGGTCGCACCCTTACAAACTAAACTTGTTGACCCTAATCGACTAGACGGTGTTGACGAAGGTGTTGGAGTGTTTTCCGGTCTCTTTCACCATTCAAACTTGAACTTTTGGTTGGCTGCAAAGTGTAATTAGCTGGTGGTTGGTTGTTGGTGTGTGCGAGGACTTTTTGAGGATTCAAAGGCGGATGAGGTAGTCGTTTGTTTTGGCTTCAGCAGGTGCTGATGCGTCGTCGCCGCAGGACGCTGAATACACACGGCCTCAATTCCTCCAGAAGCAGTTAATTTCTACAATAGTTAACAAGGGTCGGGTTAATGCTAAAAATTGTTTTTACACAGACACACAAACTATCAAAAGTTTTGTCTTACACCCAAAGTATGCATGTACTGCCGAACTGGGAGTCGGTATATACGGACAATGGGCCTGGGACCTATCCAGCTTCGGTATGCACGCCCTGTATTACCCGTCTCCACTGGCTCCTTCCTGCTTCATAGCTCCGAAAACCCGATCTGTCGTCGGTCCGATAAAACCCGTATCATACAATGGTATAGCAAAACTTGTGCAGCGAATAATACCCATGCATTTCCAGCACCACCAACACCAACCTACACACCACACACACACACACACACATACAAACACGGGTGTATATCAGCTTTATCCGTAAACGCCGTCTGGCCCCCTTCCCAGCAGCTGTACCCAATGAGACCACTTTCAAGGCCGTCCGAATCGCCCACTGGCAACCCATAACATAACATACGGACGATCCTTTTGACAGAGTCTCACAACACCGATGTGTGTGTGTGTGTCTCATCTCTCGATGACTCGAAAGTGAACGCATTCATTCAAAATAGAGCAAAACCATGGGCTTTTACCATTGGACTCCAGCGAAAAAGTCGGGGATTTCCATTCATTATGATCCGCCGGGTCTTTGCCAAATCGGGTAAAAAGCTTTATTATCCTCCGTCCTTTTTGCGGACAAGAAGACCAAACGTAATAAAAGCTTAAGTAGGCTTTTCGAATACATTAAGCAGGTCCACTGCAGCAGTAGCGTTGCCTCGTCATTGAAGAGACTGGTTTCTGTATCAGAATCGGTGGCCATTCGGGCTGCATATCTTGAAAGCAACACCCGAATTCGGCCAAAATGTTCTGGTAGTAAAGATATGCTGTTGGAGCGTTAGCAGAATCTCCCAACAAGCTTTACAAGGATAACAGGAAAGAATGGGCGACTTCGAAGCTGCTGACCGAAGTTGCCCAGCCAGATGGCGCTCACACAAAAGGGATTGCAAAAACGCTAACGAAGAAGGCTAATACGTTGGACAAGAATCTGACAGAAAAGGCCATAACGCCTTTTTCTATTCAATCTTTATCTATTATTCATTGAGTCTGTAAACATTTTCCTTTGCTTGGGAAATGGCCTGAGAGCTTTTTTCCCTTTTGCTCTTGTTATGTTCTTGTGTTTGATTTCGATGAGCCGAACATTTTGAAGCCATGTTTGTGTACTTGTGTGTATATATTTCTCCTCACAACACATGTCTCGCTCCGCTAAACCCTTTTTACTTGCATACAAACACTTCATTTTACCCGAGAAGAACCTTTTGTCGATATCCCAATAATACCTTCAATGAATCCGACATAACTTTTTCGGGAAATGGTCTCAGTCAGTCAAATATACAATACTTCTGCTTCGGGATTCCACTTTGTTTCTCCCTCTGCAACTTTACAAAATGGCTTTCTTATTATGGGGCACATTTTCTCTATTTTTAGCAAGAAATCAACCAAACTCTCGCCATTTCCACTTCCCAACGTTTCCATCATGTCCGCCGCCGTCACGACGAATCGAGATTAACGAAGCCCCATAATATCAACCATGTATTCATATGTCAGCTTTAATTTAACAATTTCTCACACCCTGCGATTGATTTGGTCGTGCCTAAGGACGATGTACGTGCGAGCTTTTTTTAATATATATACATTGCTATTCAATTCAGGTTGTTCGGTATTGGAAATTGACAATTTACTGCTGAAATTGTGGCGGCCAAGGTAATTGATACTTTTTGGGAAATTAAAACTCGTAATAAAAGGGTGTCACTGTCACTGCCGTTGGAAGGCTGCTGCAGGCATATAAACTTTTTTCATTTTAAAAATATCCCACTTATGGGGAATCGCCAAAAAAATAAGCTCCGCGAAAAATCGACCGCCGTTTGATTGACATGAATTTCACCTGGTTTCCGTGATGGGCTTTGGAAATTAGATTCTATACTTGCAAGTCAAGTCAGTGTTTGCAGACAATTAAAAGGATGATTGAGGACCGTGATGGATGCCGATGAAAGCCTTTTGGAGGTTTCATTTCGGGTATATACATGGGCATTTTTCAGGCGATTCATCCTCACACCGAGGTGAATCAAATCTGTATCACTTGCATTGTGCGGTCAACATTGGGCAGGCAGAGTAGGTCAACTTCTTTTGTGTCAAACGGCCATTCCGGCATCACTAATGGCCCGACGCATTTGCCATTTGATGATACCTTGATTGACTGACTGTGGAGACTGGCTGGGCGATGCTCCGTTTAATCCGATATGACTCTCATCGGGCTATGATTAATCCCCAAGTAAAAACCATGTATTCAGGAACCGATTCAAGTGGACGGATGATACAAGGTTGTGTTGGTCCTGTGGTCAATTTCGGCTATTGTCAAGTACTTAACAAGTCCTACTGGCTCTGACTTTGCTGCCGTCTTTGGTCAATTCCTCCGCGCTTTTCGTCCCATGTGTTGATGGCAGGGTAAAAAAGAAGAAGATGAATTGCGGATTGTAATCTGTTAAATTTAGCCCAGTCGCTTGATAAACAGGATATGCATTTGGTGCTAACCCAGTCTTCTCATATATGTTTCTTCTTTTTGGGCTTCTGCGGGATAATCGACATAGGAGCAGCGCGGCGGTGATCAGCGTCAGTTGATTTGTGCGATTCTTGCTGTAACAAAAAATACGCCTGTCCCCACTCCACCCTCATTCATTTAACTTTTCCTTTTAGAACGTTTAAAAAAAGAGACATAACAACTCGTGAAACGACACGCCGAGAAAGAAATGCTCTCGCCTGTTTAAATAAGGGAGAAAAAAGAAATTGGCAAAAACACTATGAAAAGATTGATAAAAGGCGTTCGTATACGGAGATGATGAGGGTGCAGTTGCTTTTTTCGCCAAATACAATAATTTGATAAAAATGCCATTTTTCTCACGCTCCTTACAGGAGGCGTTGACGGCGGCAATTGTTCCTTTTTACACTTTCCGATTATTTTAGACCGTTTACGGGAAAGCTTTAAATAACTTTGAGGAGGAACCATGAGAACATTGACAAAAGTGTGTGGTTTCATGCATTCAGGGAGTAGCAATGTGAAATCAAAAAGGAGCCTTTTTGCAACAAGGTGCTTTGGTTCCAGGAGATGCAGTTGATCACATTGAACAGGAATTTGTCACAATGAAACTTTGCCTTGACTTTGTCGACACAAAGCCCTCCAACTAGATCAATGTACGAAGACGAAGGCAAACTTTTTTGTAATTAGTACAGGTGTCGCGTGTGATACATACAAGTTTTTCCTCACGGACTTTCTCTCTGCGAGTGACAAAAATTTCCCAACTTGGTAAGCCGTGTAAATGGAGGGAAAAGAAACGGGCCCCACGGATGACACTGGCAATTTGGCATATTTATTCATCAGGCTTTATGTTTAGGCTCACCGGAAGTTGTACAGTGTAACAACAATGAGAAACGGTTGTGGCGCGGCGTTACTTGTAAGTATGTAGTATCGTCACCTGTTCCTATTTTTCAAGAGGCCGTTTATGCCGACACTGGCCATTGTTAATGCCAAATCGTCATAATTTACTTGTCACCGTGGCAAAATTTCGTGTCATTATTTCGAATTGCGTCTGACGCTTAATCGAGTCCCTTTGAGCCAGGTGAGCAGACGTAGCCATCATATGGTTGATGCCAAAATTTGAAATTTAGTGACTAATTGCACGGGTAACATGTCTTGGTGGTTGCAGACATTACGAAAAATTTCCTCGTCGGCTCTAATAGAGAGAGGTGACATTAATCAAAACACTTGTGTGAAGACGAAGACGCTGATGAAAGCGACAAGAGAAACATGGATGACAATACTGTTGTTGCATCGAGATACTCAGTCAGCACACCGTCTGTAAGATAATGGCAAAATATAATCACCATCACACGTCATTGGCGGCGATAAGGAAGACCAAAAATACATGTGGCGAAAATAGGATCAGGAAAAGAAGGAAGACAATGGGATCCACAGACCTAAATTTGGCGTTTAGATCAACTCCCGCACCAAAGTCAAATCCTGTTACGACTTGAGGAAATTGACAGAGAAAAAATGAACCCATGATGGGTAACAGCTTGATTGAAAGATGATCAGCTTGTTAATCATGATGAGGAGGTGAAAGGCAGCATCTTCATCACGGATAACAAACAATGAGCGACAGGTATAACTTTTGATCAAAACTTGGTTTCAGCAGCGCTTCACAAGATATTATTGGTCATGTAGAGAGAAAAATTAACCTTGTCAAAAAATAGATTGGTATATTATGCTTTCTGGATCAGTCCTTGTTGCAAAATGAAGAAGATTTTCTCTTTGACGAAGTACATGTGGTAGGGGAACAATGCAAAATTTATTAACGTCCAGATATCTTTTGGGCTGAATCCCTATAGCCAAAGCCCACGGCGGCAATAATTTGTACATGCGTAATTAAAGAACCACTTTTATTACAAGTCTGTCTGTAGTAGGAAGGAAAGAAACTTGAGAAAGTTTTGGAGGATGCAGATGCATTTGGACATGATGCCGTTGGCGCAACTTGGCTTTCCGGATTCAGTACGACGCCATATTCTTACCGCAACTCATTTTTAATTATCAGAATATTCATAAGGATCCGAAGGTGTCAATTGGTTTTGCAGATGACGGAACGAACATACTGCTGGCATAGCAACTTGGAAATCGGTGGTGATGTAAAGAGGAGCCAAGAGAAGCGTAACCCAGCAAGATAATGTTACACGCCGTTGGTATCGATAGCGAATCGGCCAGAAGTTCCCACGTAGATACTTTTTCGCATTTTTGTTCAAAGTTGCTACCCATGACATTCCGTCGGTTTGTGTTATTGTTTGCCGATTCCTGCTGTTTGAGCCTGAGCTTCTGTTGTTGTCGTTGTTGTATTTTGTGCGAAGAGCAAGGAGTAGGAGCACTTTCTCTCGGTCTTGTTTGAGAAGAAATTTTGAAACAAGATAATCAAGGTGAATCGGTAATGTTGTGTATAGTAAGGTCAATGTCATACGTTTTGACAAAAGCTGAAGGGAAAGGCGTAGGAGGAATTTGATAATGGAGGCCATCAACAATAGTAAATGGACCAAAATGGCGCAGCAGCAGCGGCAGCTGCTGCTGCGGCTAATCTTGTTTGATTGAAGCTTAAGGCGTGAAATGTGCAGAATGACAAAGGATGATCCTTTGTGTTTGAATGTGTGCGATTCACTTTTACTTGGGAAAAATGTTAAGGAGCGCACATGTTTCCAGAAAGCTTCCACTACTACCCTACAAAACCACATTTAAAAACGGTAGGACGGAAAGGAGGGGGGAAATTACTTTCAATCAAAATCACATAATAGACTCGCTGTGTGAGTCAGCTGAAGAAGAGAAATGGCGACGAGGCCTGATGCGAAAGCGCTTTGCGCAAGCACGGGGACAACCACCAACCATCCCACTACTTGAGACTTGATCCCCGGTTAACAATAGATTTTTCAAGGGGAACTTTTAAGCTGTGATGAAACTTTGAGGACAGGTGTAAAGATATATCCGTCGGTGCTAATAATACACACTTGTGCATAAATTTAGCATGGTCTTTTCGCATCTACTTTCGTCGTCAGGATAACTTTCCAAACGAGGGGGATGATTCAGTTTTTGAAGAAGAATCCGCGACAACTATTTTTGCCACCTATATAAACTCCGATGGGCTTTCAGAGGTCGATCAGTTTGCATCCCACGTTTACTGACTACACAGTAGTAAACTAGAGAGAAAATAGCAAGTTTCTAGTGCCGTTGTTGTTGTTGTTGACTGATACGGAAGTGAGTAAAAGAGTGACTCCAAAATGATACTTTTGGACAAGCGCCACAAGTCACCTCGCTGCTGGACATTGGCCGTAGTCGGAATTGCAGCAGCAGTTTCCTCAGTTGCCAGTGATCCAGCTATCCACAACAGCCTTCCTGGAGTGTCGAGATATGGTGCCATTAACGACTCTGCCGCAGCTTTCTCCTCGAGACAGGCCAAAGACTATTCGGTAGGGACGACAGGATCTGGAGCTGCAGGTGGCTACGCAACTGGAGGATACTCATCTGCCGGCTATTCGGGCGCGTCCCAAGCCTACGGGGTGCCTGCGGCCTCAAACTACGGAAGCTATCCTCCAGCCCATTACGCTGCAGTTGCTCCCATAGTTCTGGTAGGTTGGGATGATTTATCCCGATTGCATATTCAGTGACAATTTATGTACACTAAATAAATATCCTTTGGTTTCTTCTACCCTTTTAGCAACATTCCCAAGCCAGCACAGGTATGGGCTGGTATGCTCCTCCAGCTGACGATGGCGATTCCGACTACAAAGAACTTCTCGGGCTTTTGGGACTCAAAGGCCTCAAGGGACTCAAGGGTCTTAAGGCCCTCAAACTGCTCAAACTTCCCCTCCTCCTCTTGGCCCCACTGGCTCTTCCTCTGTTGCTGTTGGCTCCATTCTTGCTCTTGATTCCTCTATTGTTGCCACTTTTGTTGCTCTTGCTCATTCCTATTCCTGTCATTCAGCCGGCAACCACCGGTCGGAGACGACGTGACCTTTACAACACCCAACAACAACACAAGACTCTTATGCAGGTAATACGTAGCTCGGAACTGACTTTTTGACCGGACTAACGCTTCACCGTACAAAACTAAAAATTGACTGACTATGACAAGTGTACGCTCTGTATACTGACCAGTACTGACTACTGACACTGACCTCTGAACTGGCCAACTTCTTCGACACGTTTACCTTCTAACGGTCCTTTGTACAGGAAACGCTTGACGAAATAGCGAGCAGAGTGCCAGCTTCCATCTCGAACATGAACCCCAAAGACATTCATCAATGCATGGACAAATTCATTTGCGACACTGGCGTCTTCATTTCCCGACACGCTCCCGGTTTCGTCAATCCGGCCGCTTGGCTCCTCAGCAGCATTTGGCCTGAAGAACTTCAACCAAAGGTAGAAACGTTCAAGCGAGTTGCGACTCTGCCCAAGGCCAAGCAGTTTAGCATTTGCACAACTCACTTCAAATGCAAGGTGAAGAAGCTGGAACATTTGTTCCATGGGCTCGTCACCGAGTACTCTGGGAAACTTCGAAGGAAAATCAGCGCCAAGCTCAAACCCGGCGAGCCTGTCAGTCCCACTTCAGTCTTGACAGCTCTAATGAGTTAAACTAGTTGATTTTAATTATTTTGCATTGCGCTATAATTTATTTTGTACTGCAACCAGTCTTTTTACCAAGAAGGGGTAACAATTTTACCGTATCTCATGCAGACTTTTGGACTTGGACTTTACTATTGTTGATTGTTGTTAATTTTATTATTTTATTTTTGATATCATCTTGATATATACTGTTTGTTCAACCGTTTTATACGCAAAATAAATTATATACATACACGCAGGGGTTTTTGCAAAATCAAATACACTTTTTTAAAGTACAAAAATTCATTTGTCTAAATAGTCACATGGAGGTTTTTGCCTGCCTGTTGTTGGTATACATAGTTTGCATTGGGCAGACAATTGCGGCATGACAATCAAAATTTTGTCTTGATCTAATCAACGTGTTCATCAAACCGTTTAAGAGGCGGCTTGCACACTTGTTTGATGTGTATCATATTAGGAGAAGGCGAATAATTGTCGCCGTAGTCGGATGAAACGAATTAGTCAATCTTCTCCACGAGGAATTGGGATGACGGGAGCGGCGGCGGGTGATGTGGAAGAATGATGTTTGCAGTTTTTACGTGCCTTTGCTTGCCTCAAGCCCTTGATTGTCACGGTGCTTTTGTGTAGTTAATCCGAGTCAGGATAAATAAAGTATACATGTGATGGCCCTTATTGAATGGGAACAATGGAAAATAGGTGAGAAAGGATATTAATCCGAACCAGAGCAACTTGGGGGGTCCTTTGCCAATTAATTGAACGTTTCCGATTCATTGCAAAAAAGTGTATCAACTTTAATTCATCTCAGAGACAAAAATTGTAACAAAATAATAAGTTATTAAGGGCAGTATGACAAACGAGGACAGAATTTTTTCAACATCTGCTCCTATAAATAATACTTACGTATTCTTGGGCAAAGTATCAGCAAGAGTACTTTCTTGGCTAATTGAGACGCCGGGCATTTTCTTGTTGATCTTGATAAACATCTTCTTGAAGATCTTCTTCTTGAACGGCATCTTCTTCATTTTCGGGATTGTCTTGGTCTTCCTGCTCCTCTTCTCCTTGTTCTTGTTCTTCTTCCTCGTACTGAATTTCCTGTTGGTTTAATTGTTCTTCTTGGGGCTGCTCCTGGGATTCGGATTGATTTGGGTCCAATTGATCTTCATCTTGTGCCTCTTCGACAACGTAGGTCGGCTCATCGCCATCTGCTACTTCGATAGATGTCCGATGTTCCCCGGATCCAGCCTCCCCAGACGCTCCTTCTCCGACTGATGAATGATTTTTCTTCGTGCCCAGCAGTTTGATTCTGTCGGCCTTGGTTAAACAGTAGCTGCCGTCGGCAGAAGAGCGAAGGATCCACGACATGAACTCTGCCAATTAGAAGAATAGAACACACGGACGTTTGTCAGAATTTTCACCCTCTCACGTGACATTTCCTATTGTCGGATTACCGACGTATATGTTATATAGCGCACCTGTGACACGGGAATAAACTCCAGGCTTGTTTGGCCGAGCACAGCCGTGGCCCCAGGAAACAATACCGACTTGCGTGAACTGGCTTCCGTTGCTATGAACCAAAGGTCCGCCGGAATCGCCCTAACAAGAAAACATTGTGTCTGAATCTCTAGAAAAAGGTTGGCGTGTGTTGGCCCTAATTAATTTTTTCACAGAAACATTGTTTTGGCTACCTGGCAAGCGTCTTTCATTGGAGCCGCTGCACACATCATGCGAGAAGTTATGCTACCCGGATAAGAAAGGTGACACGCTTTGTCTGTCACGATCCGAACGTCTGTCTTTTTCAATACTGGAGATAGGGGCCCGCCTACACAAAAAAATGCACTTGAACTTCAAGTAGTGTTTGAGTCAGTGGCGACAAATGGACTTGATGCCTTACTTTCTGAAGTGACACCCCACCCACTCACTGTTACGCTTTGACCTTCGAAGGTTTGCCTCAAACCCTCCATGTTGGGAAGACATACGGGAACCACTTGACCTTCTTCCATTTCTTTTTCCAAACCATCTTTGATTTTTATGAGTGCAGCGTCGTAGTCGAGCCGGTTTGTGTAGCTTCCGTGAGGTATAATCGCTTCGACTCGTTTCCGAATCATTTTGGTTTCGTGGGCATGGTGAGTATTGTGGTCGTTCAAAATAACTTCAAGGTTCTTGGGAGTTCGGCTGGCGAATATTGCAAATAATAATAGTAATAATAACTGTATTAATCATACACTCTAATTTTCGCATGCAATCCTAAACAGCATTGTTGTTATGATGTGTGTATTCTTATTTATGTTTTTCATACCCTGACACGCAATGGGCTGCAGTCAAAATGTACTTGCTGTTGATTAATGAGGCTCCACAGAAAGGAATACTTCCGCCAACTCGCACCAAGCCGACCATCCAGCGGAATTCGTTTACAGCGGTTTCGATTCCGTTGACAATTTTTGTTCCGGTCCCGCTAAGGCCACAGGCTGAAATACAAAGAATCCAATGGAATTCAAACTCAAATTTGGCTATTGAATCTCATGGATTTCTACTTACTGCAATTTGTTGGTTCTGCTAGTTTCAATGGAGTTTCGTCAGGTTTAACTGCGGAACAAGCGGAACAAAATTTCAGCAAATATTAATTTTAAATAATTACAGCCAAGTTAAATTTTCAAGCCAAGACGTACCAGTGTGTTGAGCCTCTGACGCTCCTCCACATGTTAACCGACATCGCATGCCAAGTCCGCTAATAAGGTTTGTGGCGGTTGTTCGGTAGGTCACTTCAGTTTGCTCAGTAACATCTAGCAACTGTCTGCTAGCTCGGCCATTGCAAACCCTACAAGATAAATTTTAGTTTATGTTTCACACCATGAATTTAATTGTAGCATCAAGTATAGGAGCCAAGTCCACTAACTTTTGAACACTTCCGTCCTTTTGTCGTATTTCGAGATACTCATCACATTGGTTCGATCGTAAAGACCTTCCCCCGGCAGCTGGACAAGCAATTGCAAGACGACAGCTTTGGAACTATAAAAGACCATAGAGATAAATATTGAAATTTTAACGTTTGAACGTTGCGAACATAGTCACTTACCAAAAACCGCCATTTGCATGTAGAAGTGGACGAGAGAGGGCGCTGAGGAGCATCCGAAGGACCTTCGATGTACAAAGTCTCGTTGACATTGAGCCTGGCTGTCGCTCCGCACGGCAGAGCTCCTGGTAAATTCAGATATCTTTAGTTCCTCTGAATTAATTTCTAGCTTATAGTTTTGATTTTGAGCCTACCGTCAGTCTTTTTGGTTGCATACGTAAGAGGCACCTGAAAGAGACATGCGGACAATGTTGTAAAGCACTGGAAACAATTAATGGTCAAACCTGAAACTTACACCAAAAGCACTGAGAAGCGGAATCTGACGTCCTGTGCTATGAAGTGCCGTAGCTGCTGGACCAGGCTGGAAAGCCTGGACGAAGGCGAGAACTGCGACGAGAGCACTGCATGAGTTCTTGAAGGAAGTCATGGTGGATTTGGACTGCGGTGACTTGCTGTGAAGGCCGACATGGTGTTTGATGATGGTGGTAGAAGATTTGCGATTGTTGATGAATACCAATCATATTGCTGAGACGAGGCTATTATTATGATGGTCCTGGCGTGAGATGTCTACGATACGACTACCGGTGACTTGCGCTAGTTGGATGACTTACTTTTGGCACATCACCCAAAAACATACATAAGTATACACAGGCTTCAGAAGGTGCTCTTTGGTGTACCCCTTATTTGGGATTTCCGTCCACGACGTCCCAAAGCAGAAGCACCAGCAGCAGTTAAAAAGGATTCAGTTCACTCGGCCCGAATAACAATATTCGACGGTATCCGCAATGGTCTGTACAGTAGTAGTAGGGCCTCCTCGGACATTTAATGGGCGCAGAGAATCAAGTTAACGGAATTCCCACAAGATGCACAAAAGAATGAATAAGAATAAGCGGTCCTCGGGAATTATTATCGTCATCCTCTTTTCATTCCTCGCCAACCCAACACAAAACTACATACAATAAATAAGTTGCATCAATGTTACTTGGACCAACTGCCCGATGCCGGCCATAGCATCCTCAACAAGGCGATGTGTGTATACACATTTGGCTTTGCCAATTTTAAGTTCGAGTCAATATCATCACGAGAAAGGAACTGGCTGTCAGAGTCCGTCAATCAGTAAGTCAGTAGGACCCACGCATTCTTCTCACCACCTGCCCATCCAACTTATGCATGAAAAACATTTTCGCAGTTTCTCAGCTGATGGTGGACATGATACCATGATTCGTTCGCACATTTTAACGCTTACTGGTAATTTCAGTTTTTTAAGAGTGGTAACTTATTTTTATCTCAAAATTTCATTAATCACGGAGTGTTTAATTTTGAAGCAATCTTAAAACTCTGAAACAAAAAATCGAAACCTCCGACCCACGCAGGCAAAAGACCCAGAAGAGTGCTTCAAGATCTATACAATGTTATAAACGAACATTAGCGGTCAATCAGATGTGGTTAATAACGTTGCTGAAGAGCGCCCCCTTGGAAGACGCTTTGAGACTATCCAAATGCTTTGGTTCTGAACCGGCACATCTTAGCCCTTGGAAGCCTCGTCAGCGTATGGCAAGAGGGCGTGCGTGAGTCTAACCAAAAACGTTAAAGGCATCTTTTGTTGATCGTTTCCCATTAAGTGGTTTGTTGCCTTTGAAATAGATGTATATTAAAGCGAATGCATTCAATTTTTCAATTAAGCCTGCTATCTCATGTACCTGTAAAACTTGTTGTTCCTTCCGTATTTTTCAAGAATAAATCGAATCCATCATCACATAATCAGTGGAAATTGACAAGTAATTCAAGCCAACTGCTGGGATATTTCTGGCCTCACACAAGTCAAAGTAGTAGATAAACCGGTAAGTTGCCTTTCTCAAAAGAGTGTGAGATGTGAAAATACGTAACAAAAAAGTGCAACGGTGCGTGCGTTAATTGTTATGGGGTGAGAGCGTGATTAAATTGACACAAGTTGAAAATCAACAATTGACACTTGGGAGACAAAGATCAGGCAACAAGAAATCTACGTAAGAAAGTTCTTGTGAGAAGATACATGAGTGCTGTTTAATAGAACAAAGCAGCCTATACGCATTTAAATTCAATTATCAACGCACGGAATGGGCTTGGCAATAATACATGTAATATCGTACCTGAGCTACAATAACTGAACTAAAACAAAACATGTTACAGAGCTTCGCCGTTCACGCGTATGGTAATCAACATTTGCGCACTCAATTAATTACATGCTAACTTGAATGGGAAAAATGTGGTATTTTTACTCCTTGTCGGAAATGCCCAGTTGCATTTCTATAAACTCGTCCAACTTTCCCTCTCATAAATCAATGCTTATTATAATGGATGCCATTTTACCCACATTTTTAATTTTGAGATTGAAAGTCTACAAACACGATAATTTTGCCTCTTCAGTCTTGTCATGATGATTAGTTTACAATGATATACAAAATTGATGTCTTTCTTTTTGGGCGACATCGACCGGCGGCGTAGCTGTTGTGGGCATACTGTATAACTGTGACAACTTGTTTAAACGGGAACGGGAAACCCCTTTTGTATTATTTTTGTTCCAGACATTGTTGCGGCTGCCAACAATTGAAATAAAACAGGACTCGAAAAACTCAATGGGGTTCTCAATATGGCGTGTTTGCGAATTCTGTCCATGGCAGCCACCGGTGCGTGTATGAACTTGGGCGTTATATGTTCAGTGTCAATAGAAGCGAATCAGTAAATAACGTTATCCTTTGCATCAAGAGCGGATGTCGTGTGAACAAGTTTGAGCTTCAACTTTTGGCAACAAACTGCCGCTAAAAATACATTGTGACGCAACAGGTTTCAGGAGAACAAAACATGAATTACTGTTAATTAGAGATTTCTACAAAAAGTTGCATCAAAAATAAACATCAACACGTACAGAAATGGATGCAAAAAATGAAAAGATTTTTTTCCCAAAGAATTCTTGCAAGTTTACGGTTGGCTTGAGCCACAGCGGCAGTTCTTTGTAGTGATTGTAATTGTAATGTGTATGCACCGCCTAGCTTTCTCGTGTAAATGTAGTTTTCTAAGAAATAAGTATTGAGTTGGATGCCGTAAGAAAAAAGTGAAAACAACGCAAGGGTTAAAAACTGGTAAAAACAGGAGCCACAAATAGCTTTAATTGATTCGACAAAGTTATAATAATAGGGCAGCCATTTCATTAGTTTTTAAAAGTTTGAGAGAATCATAGGGCGTCTTGATTCTGCCAAATCTTTTGAGATTATGGAACGTTTTCTTGTCGTTTGTGATGGTTAAGTGACTTAGGACCTTTCGGAACTGCCGCCAGCGGTGACTGGACCGTTTCCAGATGGTGGACCTCCTGATCCTGGTCCATCGGGACGGGGAAGGTCAGGGTATTCCAACTTGGCTCCTGTTTGATAAAAAAGCGAGGTCAAGTTTCATTTAAAGATTTTGTAACCAGCTGAAAATTTCGGTTCTAAAGGACGTCATGCATACCGGCTTCGCAATCGAAGATGGGGCAGCAGTTGGGGAAGTCAGCGGTCTTGTTGGTTCTGTCGGAGAGCTTGCACTTGGGGTTTGGCTTGGGCAGAGGACCGCAATCTTCAACGAGTTCCCACAAACGGCCTTGTTGAGC